>JASKGM010025067.1:0-27972 GCA_034509205.1 Ceratonia siliqua | reverse complement strand
GAGAAACTCAGATAAAAAGCATCAAGGATTTTGTCTCATGATTATGTATGCATCTCATGTATTCCTTCATCTCTTATATATATATATTTTTTTTCTTTTTCACACAAATTTTTGTGTATAATTTTGCTTTTTTGCATATTACCTATTAATTTCACAACCACCAGACTTGTACTACTTCCACCAGAAAAGAGGTTTTCCCACTAAAATGAACCAATGCTCTTTCATTCCCTATGGAAAGGTAAGATAGACTTTCAGAAAAGTGGAAGTTAAGTTACCTTTTCTTGAAGCCATTAAGCAAGTACCCAGATATGCCAAATTTTTGAAGGAACTGTGTACTTCTAAAAGAAAACTCCAACGAAATGAGAAAATTAGTGTGGACAAGAACGTCTCAGCAATCCTTCAAAGAAAGCTTCCACCAAAGTGTAAGGACCCATAAATATTTAAGATACCTTGCACAATCAGTCACAATAGGTTTGAACACGCCATGCTAGATTTAAGAGCTTATATTAATGTTATGTCATTCTTTATATATGAATCCCTAAATCTTGGCCCTTTACAAGAAACTAGTGTGATAATATAATTGGCTGATAGATATAATACTAATTGAAAAGGAATGGTTAAGGATGTTTTAGTGCAGGTAAATGAAATGTTTTTCCTAGCATATTCTTATGTGATTGACATGGAAGAAAAGTCATCACCTAACCCCATGCCACTATTGTTGGGAAGACCATTTTTTATGACATATTGAGCAAGATTGATGTTCCTGCTAAGACTATCGCACTGGAGTTTGATGGCAAGGAAATAAAATTTCCTATCTTTAAAGCAACGAAGTATCTAGCTAACTATAATTCTATTTTTGTAGTAGATATTGTGAATTCTTTGTCCCAACAAGTTCTAGATTCACATAGCTTGGAAGATTTGGAAGTAGTCATTACCAACCATCTATATGAAGATGACTTTGAAGATACCATAAAGGTATTGGCTGCACCTAAATTAGAATTAAAACCATTATCAGATCACCTAAAGTACATATTCCTAGGTGAAGAGGACACACTATTGGTCATAATAGCAAAGGGCCTCATAAAGCTTCAAGAGGACAAGTTGATCCAGGTGCTCGAGGCTCACAAGATAGCTATTAGTTGAACCATTGTTGATATTAAAGGGATTAGACCCTTAACATGTATGCATCAAATTCTAATGGAAGATGAGGTCAAACCAAGTAGAGAGGCACAATGCTATTTGAACCCTTCTATAATGAAGGTGTTTAAAAATGAGATATTAAAGCTCCCTAATGTTAAGATCATATACCCAATATTTAATAGTAAGTGGATGAGCCTAGTACAAGTAGTACCTAAAAAATTCGGCATCACCATTGTAATGAATTAAGACTATGAGCTTGTCCTTACCCAAGTGTAAACCAATTGGTGTGTTTGCATTGAATATAGAAAGCTAAACTCAAAAGCACACAAAAACCACTTCCCTCTCCTTTTTATTGATCAAATGCTTGAGAGGTTGGCCGGTCATTCTAACTATTGCTTTCTTGATGGTTATTCAAGGTATAACCAGATCATTATAGCTTCAGAAGACGAAGAGAATATTACTTTCACATACGCATGCCATTTGGCCTTTGCAATGCACTTGCACATTTCAGTGGTGCATAGTGAGTATCTTCTCTGATTATGTTGAAAATATCATTGAGTTCTTTATGGATGACTTTAGTGTTTATGGGGATTCATTTGATATATGCCTTGAGAGTTTGTCACTTGTGCTTAAACACTGCATAGAGACTAACTTAATGTTAAATTGGAAAAATACCCTTTCATGGTTAATCAAGGAATAAATTTAGGACATGTAATATATGCAAGAGGAATTGAAGTTGATAAATTTAAGATAAACCTTGTTCACTCTCTACCATTCCCTATTACTTTGTGGGAAGTGCTTACTTTTCTTGGTCATGTAGGGTTTTATTGCAGGTCCATTAAAGACTTCTCCTGTATTGCTTTGCCCCTATGTAAATTGTTGCAGAAAGAAGTAACATTCCTATTTTATGATAAGTACAAAGTTGCTTTTTTGAAATTGAAGGAGAATTTGACTTCAACTCTCATGATTCGACCACCATATTGGAATTTATCGTTTGAGATCATGTGTGATGCCAACGACTATGCCATTGGAGCTATGTTGGGCTAAAGGGTTGGAAGAGCACCTCACACAATATATTATGCTTCCTGCACTATGAATGTGCCCAACTGAATTATTCAACAACTGAGAAAGAACTCAATACTTTTATTTTTGCCTTAGAAAAATTTAGATCCTATATGTTAGGCACTAAAGTGACTATTTTTTCTGATCATGCAGCCTTGTGATATTTGTTGACCAAGAAGGATGTTAAGCTAAGGTTAATCAGATGAGTGCTCCTCCTATAAGAATTTGACTTAGAAATCAAAGAAAAGAAGGGGAGTGAGAACCTGGTAGTGGATCGCTTAAGCTAGCTTGTGCCAGATGAAGAAGTACTACCACTGCATGAACAATTGCTTGATGAACAATTACTTTCAGTAAGTATGGTCACTCTGTGGTATGCTGATATAGTTAACTATCTTGCCACCAAAACAATACCACCAGACTTGACCAACACCCAAAGAGAGAAAATAAAGAGTAATGCTTGGCACTACATGTGGGATGATTCATATGTTTGGAAGAATTGCTCAAATCAAGTAGTAAGAAGATGTGTTCATGAATCTAGATTTCATTCTATACCAAAATGAAAAAGAAAAAGAACAAAAGTAAAATACGAGGCTTGTTTGAAATTATTGCTTGTTTACATATGGAATTCTAGAGTTGCAAAACGTAGGGTGCTCACATGCACACTTGATTAGATGTGTAGTGAATGATAATCTATTCCTTAAAATCTTTGAAGAATTTTGAATTGTTTCCTTGATTCATTGATTATTGACTACATGGATTTGGCAAAATGCAAGTGTGAAGAGCTAGCAAGAGTATATTAAGTCCCATGTTGTTTAGTTTGCATGAGGACAAGCAAAAGTTAAGTGTAGGGAAAATTGATAAGTGCTTATTTTGCCATGTTTTTGTGTTGAATTATCTTGCATTTAATTGCTTTGTTCTTGAGTTTCTTGTGTTCTTAGCTTTCTTTTTATGTTTTGTAGATGTTTTGAAGTGGAAATTCAATTATGAGAAGACATTATTCAAGTTAGGCATCCTTTGGAACAATGTGGAAGCAAGTCTATATAAAAATGGGCTCAAAATACTTTTTTTTGGGTCAAAGTCAGAAGTTCCAACAACCAGTGCCTATTCTTGGGCACCACAACGCTCAAGATTGAAGAAAAAGAGTTCCAGACCACAAAGTTAGTTCCCCAATAGTCTGAGATAGCACTGTGGCACACAAAACGTGAAGAATTTCACCCCAAGGCTTAGCGTTGTAGTGCTATCTATCCAATGCAGGAGGTATGCTACTAGGGTGTTGTGACGCTCAATGATAAAAGCCCTAATATGAAATGTAGGGCTGGGAACTGTAGTGCCCAAGAACCATGGACACAATTCTGCGAACATTGATTCATTTAAAATCATATCTCTAACTTCATTTCACTAATTCTAGCACTTGGGAAAAGGCGAGAAAGCTTAGAAGAGAGGAAGAAAGCAAGAGGAAGGCTGAAGGGAGTGATTTCAAAGAAGAATCATCTGCATGGAGTTCTTCAAAGAGTTTTCTCTTCATCTTTTTTTTCACTCTCTTTGTATTTTCTGAAGTTTTCATGGATTGCAATGTTGTATTTGATGATTTTATGATGTTAGGCTAAATCCCCCTGGTTCTGGGTGAACTCAATGCTTTAACATGATTTTGTGATTACTTTCATTGATAATGTTATTCAACTTCTTTTGAATTGTTGTTTATGTTCTTCTACTTGATTTTTTCATGATTATTGCTTAGTTTTATTTAGGTGGTCAACTAAAAGAGCTAACTAATCGTTTAAAGCTAGGATAAAGGATTGAATACATAATAGTTTGATTATCTTATTCACAAGTAGAGATTTATAGTGATTATGGATGTCCAAATCGTTGAGAACTATGATGTGGAGCATGACATAGGCTAAATAATCCAAGCATTTGAGATTGTTGCTTAGATTAACCTATCTTTCTTATCTTAAAGCTTTCATTTGATTAAATCTAGGAAGTGTTTTCTAGGCTGTTCATTGAATAGGGAGTAAGTAGGGAGCATTCTTTTATTTATCGAATAACTAAGGAAAGATTGGGATAACGAAACTTGTTCTTATCTACAGTTAGTAGTCATGATAGAGAGTTGAGAACATTGTCCTGTTTATAATCATAATGAGTGATTGTCTAAGATCATTTGCTGATGTTCAATGAAGAAAAGTGAATCCTTAACCATAATTCTCATCTTATTCTAATTTTATTGTTGTTTTTGTGTTCTTTGACCATTGCTTATATTTACTTTAACCTTTAGTTTAATTACCTTTGTTTTCACACAACCCCCATTTACATTTCAAAGATTGATTTATTAACTTCTTTGGAAACTAATCAACTAAACTCAATCATCTGTGGGAAAATGATCATTGCTCATAAAAATAAAATACTTACCACTATATTGCAAGGAGATATATTAGTTATGTTTCCCACTTGGAAATATTTCAAATTCAGGCTTTGTTGCCAAGGTTTGAAGTTTTATTTAGGAAGACACTAGGGTGCCTTGTACCTGCTGTCACACACATGGGGCTGCCCTGCCCCTCGCTGACACACCCATGGGGTTTGCCCCTCACTAACATGCCGATAAGGCTACATTGCCCTTCATTGCCATGCTCATAGGGTTGCCTTGCCCCTTACTTGGCATGCTAATGCCCACGGGGGTGGCTTGCCCCCCACTAACACCCTTATGAGGTTGCATTGCCCTTCACTGACATGCCCATAGGGTTAGCTTGCCCCTCACAACACACCCTTAGAGCTACTTCACCCCCCACTGGCATGCCCATGGGGTTGTGTTGCCCCTCACTTTGCATGCCAATGCCTACATTTTGGGTTAAACTTAAAGTTTGGCCAATTTTTCCACTGAAGAACCAAAAGTTAAGAGCTAATGATTCGATATATATCCCAAGGATAACTCATACAAAGTTTCAGGTCTGTCCCATAAATAAATTATTTCTTATGATTTTTTAAAGTTTTAAATAAAAAATTCATAAAATATTCTATAGTGGTAAGAAGATTCTGAAATTTTAGGGAGGATTAGATAACATTTTTCTTAATGTGCTTGCAAAAATCTCATGAAAATTCAATGAGGTGTGTGTGGACTATGGTAATGGCCCAACTATAACCCGTGCTACCCACTTGACCAAGCCTAGTGGTTTAGGGTTTAAACCAAGTCCCAACAACAGTGAAGAAAATATGATAAATACACCAATTGCATGTAAGCAACCCCTTTCCTCACTGTGATTTAGAAGAAGTATAAATGAAGATACCAAAAGGATTTGCCAAGAAAGGAGAAACGCATGTGTGCAAGCTCAAAAAGCCACTCTGTGGTTTAAAGCAAGCCTCTCGAAACTGGTATGATAAATTCTCAAGTGCACTCCTTGAAGTTGTTTTAAACAATTTAAAGTTGATTTCACTATAGCCTTGATATACATAGATAACGTCATCTTGGTAGGAAATAATGAAAGAAAATACAACAATTAAAGATATACCTTGATAAAAAATTTAGTATTAAGGATTTAAGCCCTCTGAAGTACATTTTAGGAATAGAGGTTGCTAAGCTGTCACAAGGACTTGTCCTCAGTCAACGTAAATATGCCTTGGACATATTGGAGGAGTGTGGAATGTAGGCTTGTGGGCCTAATGCAACACCTATATAGTATAATCATAGATTGCATGCAGATAGTAAGAGAACTAGTATAGATGTAGCTCAGTATAGACGCTTAATGGGATGATTACTATATTTAACAGTTATCAAGCTGTATATCACATATGCTGTTAATGTTCTTAGTCAGTTTGTTAGCTCTCTGAAGTAAGAACACATGGAAATTATAGAATGCATCCTATGATACATTACGATGACACCAACACAGGGAATTCTATTGCCATCATTGTGGGACCTGACACTTGTAGCCCATTATGATGCATATTAGGGAGGATGGGCCATTACCTGATACTGGTCATTTCATCACCTTAGGAGGTGCAACTGTATCTTGGCATATGAAGAAACAGGTTGTGGTGGAACTTTCCTCAATCAAAGTAGAATACAAAGCGATGGTAGCCACAGTCAGTGAGTTACTTTGGTTGAGATAACTTTTACAAGATCTGGAGGACCAATAGTATGGGACAATGAAACTATTTTGTCATAACCTGGCTGCTTTATGCGTTGTTACAAATCCAATCTTCCATGAGAGGGTACAACACATTGGAATATATTGTTATTTTGTTAGAGAGAGGGTGTAGTCAATGACAGAGCACCTTATAAGATATGGACAAGAGCCTAGTTAGCCGATGTTTTCACAAAAGGACGGAGCAAAGAAAAATTCCAGTATTTAGTTGGCAAGTTGGGTGTTATAAATTTACATGTGCCAACTTGGGGGACAATGAAGAAAGAGTCACCTTTTATACATTATGTATTGTAAAAAATGCCTCTATGTGTATTGTCCAATATACCCCTTTGTGTACATAGGAAGATGACATTTTCCTTTTATAGTTGTTTTTTTTTTCATCGTATTCTTTTGTTCATGGTAAAGACCATTTTTCCTAAACCTTATATTTTGGATTTCCATTGTTCTTTTGGCTATTGAATACCCAAAAGCGTAAGATGAGTCATGTATACTACACTAAATAATTTATGAAACTTTATCCCCAAGAAGTAATCATTTGAATTAAGCCCTCATGATAATTAGATCTTAGACCATAAACTGTACTACTATCAAAATTAACTTAAAGACTTTGTTAAAGCTTTACTAATATAATTCAATAAAAAAATACGTTCTAAAGAAGGTTTGCAAACTAATATAATAAAAGTTGCTTTCTATATCAAAGAAAACATTGTAGAAACATCAGTAGAAAAACACTACCACACAAATACACTACTATGATGAAGAATGTCACATTTTTTATCTACTTATTTGTCTTTATGATGTGGTTGGTGCCTTTGGCTTTAGAAAAATGATCATATCTTCAATAACGAGGAGAAATCTTGGGAGACATGAAGAAAATTTTGTTTCTTTTTAATTAAAGTGTAGCTAATTTTATTGGTGCATTTGGTTTTAACTTTTAAGCTTAATTATGTTCCTTTTCTTTTTTCTAGAGTTAGTTGGCTCTATGGAAAGTGGAACTTGACGAGAGAAGTCAACCAAGTCAACATGCTAGGCCAGCTTGACCAATCAATTTTCTCTATTGTATATTCCTTTTCTCTCTACTCTGTATCAACCCGAGAGGTATATATGTTTCTCTCTCATTCTCTGTATTCATTGAATCAATGTTTTTACAAGTGAAAGAAAATATTTCATGGTATCAGAGCAAGGTGTGTGATATCAAACTCCAACCCAACGACTTAGCTTGTCCCTTTTATGAATGTCAAGATCCACTAGAAAGGGTAAAGCCATAGAATCTTATTGGTCATTGGCTAATCTAGTAATATGGATGTGTCATCCCCATATTACCTCATGCCTCTGATAACCCTGGCTAAGTCTACACCAACGAGGTCCTTCGTGAAGACAATTACTCATAGTGGGCGAGTGACATGAAAGAAACTTTGTTTGCAAAGAACCAGATGGGATTTATCAATGGAAAGTTACCCTTGTCTATGAAAAAATCTTCAAAATTGGAGAACTAGCTTTGCTGTGATGCTATGGTGAAGGGATGGCTAAAAAATGGCATAGACAGAGAGCTCAGGAGCAATGTGAGATTTGCCAACATTGTACGTGACATTTGGGTGGACTTAGAAGAGAGGTTTAGGAAGGGCTGTGCACCGAGAGTTTATGAGATTAGGCATGCTATAACTTTTCTCCTTCAAGACCTCAACAAATCCACGTACTACACCAATTTAAAAGGCTTGTGGGATGAAATGCAGGCAATATTTCCTATGTCGAAACACACTTGCAATGGGTGCACTTGCAATATCAAGAAGTAGTTGGCAAGCAGGGTGGAGCAAGAACAGCTATATGAATTTCTTATGGGATTGGATGATGTCTTTGTAATGATTAAGACTAAAAGATTCTTCGTACGAAGCCAACACCAAGTCCTGGGAATGCCTATCATATTGTTTAAGAATATGAACAATGCATAAATATATCAAGTACTCGTAGACTCATAGTTGAAGTTGTAGTGTTCCATGCACAATTCAGGCAAAATGATGGCAAAGAATACAGTAAAAGATCTGAGAAGAAAGATAAACCAAAATGCTGGAATTGTCAAAAATTGGGTTACACAGAGAATAATGTTATGAAATTATTAGGTACCCCCTAACTAGCGAAAGGCCACACGAGAATGGAACAAGAAAGAAAAAAGAAGCTCAACAACTAAATAAAGAAACACTCCACAGGCAGCCCAAGTTAGACTAGAGATGAGTCTAATTCCAAGATTAACCGTAGAATAGTATGCTCAATTGCTAAAATGTTTAAACCTAAGTGCAACTGAATGGGTTGCTCAATTGCTAATATAGGTGGTAAGCTTAGATATGGAAAACCTTAGACAATAGACTTGGGGCAACTGAACATATAGCCTATGATGAGAGGTTATTTGAGAAAAGAAAGAAAAATGAAAGAGGACCACCAATCATAATATCCAATGGAGAAGGCATTCATGTTAGGGAAAGCTTGCCTCCCTAATTGGATGAAGCTAGATCATGTCTTCAATATTCCAAATTTCAAATGTAACCTACTTTCAGCTAGTAGGCTAACTAGAGATTTTAATTATGCATTGAAATTTGAGGCAAATTTTTGTGTAATGCAAGACTTATCTTTCGAGGAAGTTGATTGGAGTAAGTAGACAATGTGATGGCTTGGAATACTATGAACTAGTGAAGAATGTAGGAATAGTGATGGCAGTAAAGAAAATGGATGATTATGAAGTGTGGCCAATATTAGACTTGGGCATGCTTCTAATATGAAGATTTAGCAAATTAAACTTATTTTTAGTAATTTTGATGATGGAATTATTTTACATTGTGATTCTTGTATGAGAGCCAAACAGACTAGATTGCCTTTTACCGTTAGTTTAATTAAATATGCTACATGTTTTGACTTAATTCATTATGAAATTTGGGAGCCCTATAATGAAACATAATACAGATAGATAATGAAACATAATTTTAGTCAAATCACATACTTAGACATTACGAGGAACATGGACTAACAGATCGTGCGCGGGCATTGCGGCGCTAGCTTCCTAGCGCTGTAGCGTTCAGCCCTAGAATGAATTTTGCTAAGTACTGTTTGGGAGCCACGGCACTAGGATATAAAGCTACAACTCTGGCTTAACTAACTTAGGAGAACCACGGTGCTGACTCGTGGTAGCCATGGTGCCAAGTCCTTTGACTTGGGAAAATTTGATATTTTGAGCACTATGGCACCAGCTTTCAATGCTGTAGCGCTAGAGCTTCTAACTTAGGTTATATTTCTTCACTTGGGACCTTAAAATTGAAGCATAAGCATGCTTAAAAGTTCATAATAGAGAATGGGAGCCAAGTACAAGAAAACATATTAAGTTCAATGATTTCCTTTCTTTTATATCACATTTAGCTCAATAATAAGGCTTATAGAATGCACTTTCGAACACTTATCATACCCCCTAACTTACTTATTGCTAGTCCCTAGCAATTTCTGTTTAAATGGTCAAAAGGAACTCAAGGGAAACATTTAGATGTTCGAAATTTTACATTTCCATCTTAACATGCCAAGTAATCTAAGGAATTCATCATTCCCATAAAAACCAATATATTAAAAGTAATCCATAGAATGTGAATGAATGTTCCAAGTTATAACCATCTTACCCTTTAACCATGACACATGTACCATTAAGAACATCTTAAGCTTAAGGTTCAACTCCATAACTCACAGGTATAAAAGTTTTTAATACAAGGGTTCTCTCTATGGAGTTGACAAGGGGTGTACACACAAGCACATAGAGATGAAGGTATGAACAAGCAACATGCAATCATTGAAATTATGATAGGAGCATTAATAATCAAGAATTCAACCATTTTTTCCACAATCTACTTAGGATCAAACAAATCAAATGAAGGGTTGCAATATGGCTCAAGTTAAGCTGCAAAAGAGGGAAATGATGATTCAAAAGCTTCTAAGTGCATATAGAAAAATGCTTCACGAAATTTTCAATGGACACATCCCTTACTTGATGAGTTCTTTAACTTTTGCAATTCACCATATATTTCATTCTTCTTCTCTTTTGGAGTAGATTCAACTTTCTAATTTTCTCTTTCTTTTTCTTTCTCTACCCAACTATTGTACTTTTCTTTAAAGATAACTCGTTGAAATTCTCAAAGCTTATGTTTTTCTCAACAAGGATGTTATACCCTATACACACTTGGAAATCAAAGGGGTAGGAGATCTAACACATAATTTCATTCCAGTGTGAAGGAGGTATAGGTGGTATAGGTGCATAAAGAAAAGTATTTATGTATTTTTGGCTCAAAGTTGGCTACTAAGGATACACAATTAACAAGGTTAGCTTGAAAGGTTCAAGGGTTAATCCTAAGCAGATTGTCATCATTTCCCAAGCATAACCAATAACAAACAACAACCATGCTTGTTTTCTCGAAAAAAGTGGCCATTTCACAACAACAATGAAAGCTTATCACGGTTATAGTATGTGCTTCTCTCACTTCTCTCAAAATCAACACAGAAAATTTATGCAAAAAAGTCTTTAGATGCATGTGTCAAACCATTATCTTATCACAAGACTTATATGCATGCATCAGAAATCCTATGAATACCTAAGTCAAATGATTAATATGGGTTTAATAAATCCACCTTGATTATTACGTGAAAATGTGCTGCAGTAGTGTTAAGATGCAAGGGGTTATCCTTCCATTGAAATCTAAAAAAAAAATGTGTATGTAAATGTGCCTCAGAAATCTAGCAAGTAGCAAGCATTTATAAAAATGCGAGATCTACGCACCCCAACTTAAATTGAACATTGTTCTCAATGTTTAGATGGAAGAAATAAATGGAGAGCAAGGTGAATAAAGAAAAAGGGTGGAATACACCTGATAGTTGGTAGAAACAGCTTGGTAAGCCGAAAAGGGGCAAATAAAATGAACCTAAAAATAGAATAAAGCAACAAAAATAGCAAACAAAAACAAACAAAATGATAGAAAGGAAATAAAAAAAAAGTGCAAAAGGAAATTCATACATGGAAATATAAGGTTAAGGTTGGTAAATTGGGTCTGTAAGTGAAGTTTCTTCCATTACAAGCACGGGTCTATCAATTATAATTTTTAAGCACTAACCATTAACCTTAAAGATTTGACCATCCCTAGGGTCCTCTATTTCTACCACCCCATTTTCAAAAACTTGTTTGACTACAAATGGGCTAATCCATCTAGAGCGGAGGTTGCCTGGATGTAAATAAAATCTAGAATCATATAAGTAGACTTGTGGGTTAGGTGTAAGCATTTTTCTATGGATACTTCTATCGTGGAATGCTTTCATTTTAGCTTTGTAGATCCTAGAGTTTTCATAAGCATCATTTCAGAGCTCTTAAAGCCTGGTCAAGTGTAATTTTCTAAGAGTACCAGCTTCTTTGAGATCAAAATTGAATGTTTTGAGGTCCAATATGCTCTATGCTCTAACTCAATTAGTAAATGACATAGTTTTCCAAAAACAAGCTTGTAGGGGGACATGCCTAGGGGAGATTTAAATGTTGTTTGATAAGCTCAAGTGCATCATTTAACCTTAAAGACCAATCCTTTCAGTCAGGGATCACCATTTTCTCTAAAATGTACTTAAAATTTTGTGGACGATGTCATATTTCCTCATAAGTGCCTCAAAAGAGCAATTACAAAATGGATGCCCCGATCACTAATGATAGCTTGCAAGGTGCCAAATCTAGATAGAAATTTTTCTTTAAGAAATTTTATAACTGTCTTATTATCATTGGCTCTACAAGCTGTACCCTCTACCTACTTTGACACATAATCAATAGACACAATTATGTGAAGATACCCAAAGGAAGGAGGAAAAGGTCCCATAAAATCTATATCTCAACAATCAAAGATTTCAATAACTAAAATGGGGTTAAAAGGCATCATATTGCACTAGGACAGTGATCCTAACTTTTGGTATCTCACACAAGATTAATAAAAGGCATTCGTGTCATGAAATAAAGTGGGCCAATAAAATGCCACTGCAAAATTTTTGCAGCGATTTTCTTCACAGAAAAGTAGCCTCCACAAGCTTGAGAGTGACAGAATTCCAAGACACTTGTAACCTCCTCATCAGGGATACAGCGCCTCATAATTTGATCGAGGAAATATTTGAACAATCAAAATTATGCACCTCATGAAGGAATTTTCTCTTATCCTAGCTGCTCTAATCTACTGGTATTTAACCTACAGCCAAATAGTTAAGTATATTAGCAAACTAAGGCAAAGAGGTCACAAAAAACAAATTCTTATTAGGAAAATCATCGTAAATGGGAATTTCATCGCTATTCTCTACAAAGGTAAGCCTGGAGAGGTGGTCAGCTACCATATTTTTTACACCATTCTTGTCTTTAATTGTTATGTCAAATTCCTACAACAATAAAATCCATCTAATCAATCTTGCCTTTGCATCCTTCTTGGTGAGAAGGTACTTAAGGGCAGCATGGTCAAAATAATGACGGGGGAACCAATCAAATAAGCACGAAATTTGTCTAAAGTAAATGCTACAGCTAGAAACTCTTTCTCAGTGGTAGAGTAGTTCATTTATGCACAGTTTAAAGTCCTACTAGCATAGTAGATGACAAAATGTTTACTTTCCCTTTATTGTCCAAGGACAGCTCTTACAGCATAATCAATAGCATCACACATAATTTCAAAGGGAAGGTTCTAATCTGGGGGTTGCATAATGGGGGCAGATGTGAGTTTACCAAATAACAATTCAAATGTTTCTTGACAAGTAATGGTCTACTTAAAAGCACTGTCTTTAGCTAGAAGGTTACACAATAGTCTAGACAAGGTAGAAAAATTTTGTATAAACCTTCTATAAAAATCGGCATAACTAAGGAAGGATCTAATATCTTTAACTGTCTTGGGAGCGGGGAGTTTACAGATAATCTCAATTTTTGATTCATCTACTTATATTCCCTTGTGAGAGACAATATGGTCTAAAACAATCCAGAAGGTACCATGAAATGACACTTCTTCCAATTTAAAACAATGCCTTTTTGCTCACACCTAGCCAAAATTTTCTTTAAATTTTGCAAACAAGAGTAAAAAAAATAACCAAAAATAATCAGATCATCCATAAATATCTCCATGTTATTTTCTACCATATCACTAACAATGCTCATCATGCAACAATGAAAAGTAGCAGTGGCATTACATAAACCAAATGGCATGTGCCGAAATGCTTAAGTTCCAAAAGGACATGTTAAGGTGGTTTATCCTGGTCTTCTAAAGCAATCTCAATTTAATAATAACCAAAATAACCATATAGGAATGAATAAAATGGGTAACCATAACTCTTTCTAAAATTTGGTTAATGAAGGGTAATGGGAAATGGTCTTTCCAGGTGGTAGCATTCAATTTTCTATAATCAATACACATATGCCACTTAGTCATTATTTTAGTAAGAACTAGTTCTCCGACTACATCCTCCATTACAGTGACACCTGATTTCTTAAGGACTACCTGAGTAGGACTAACCCATTTTTTATTAGCTATTGTGTATATGATACTCACATCTAGTAGCTTAATGACTTCACTTTTAACTACTTGTTTCATAGTGGGGTTTAGTCTATGTTAAGGGTCTCTTCGAGGGTTGGCTTCCTCTCTAATGGATCATATGTGAACATATCAAAGCACTAATAACCTTAATATCAGCTATGGTTTAGCCTAAATCAGATTTATGTTCATTTAAAACTTGAAGGACCATCTTACTCTAAATCTCACTTAATTCTGAAGAAATAATATTTGGAAAGGTATCACCTAGGCCTAAATAAGCATGTCTAAGACCTTTTTGTAGTGGCTTAAGCTCAAGCTGAGGGATTTTCACACTAGACGGCTATTGCCTCTCACTCCTAGCTGGTAGTTCCTTAAATCTTATTTGCCATGGTGATATGTGATAATCATGAAATTTAGCAAAAGAATTACAAATATTAATAGCTTCTTCATAATTTAAAGAAAATAATGATTCAAATTTATTAAGAAATAGTTCAAGGGGATCTTGATTGCTTCTTATAATTTCTTCTTTTATAAGTGAATTTATCATGTAAGTCTATTGGCATTCAATCTCTTCATCTAGTTGGTTGCCATCATGGAAAATATTCACTTCAAATGTGATGTTCCCAAAGAAAGCTTCATCAATCCCTTTCTACAATGTATAACAGCATCAGCTATAGAAAGAAAAGGTTTTCCTAAAATCAAAGGGATGTCAGAGTTAGTATCAACAACTGACTGAGAGTCTAAGATTAAGAAATCATCAAGGTAGTAAAATTTAATTTGGACCAAAATGTCCTCAACTATTTCAATAGGTTTCCTAACAGAGTGATCAGCTAATAGAAGTACAACAGAGGTAGGCATAATCTCACCTAAACCAAGCATCAAATAGATCGAGTAAGGCATGAGATTTACACTTGCTCCTAAGTTAGGTAGAGCTTGTGCAATCATATGGTCACCAATGGTGCATGAAACAATAGGGCAACCTAAATCTTTATATTTTCTTGGAAGCCTTTTTTTAATCACAGCACTTGTTCATCCATGAATGCTGTCTTTTTCATATTGTGCTTTCTTTTAATAATGTAAAAGTTCTTTAAAACCTTAACATAAGTAGGAATTTGGGTTATGGCATGCAAAAGAGGAAGATTGATTTTCATCTAGCTAAGATTTTCCAAAATTTTAGCACTATGATTAGTGACTTTTGAAGTGGACTTAAGGCCTTGTGGAAAATGTACCTTGACTGGACTCACTACTACTTCACTTTCTGTTGGAGCTTCAATCTCCTCATCAACCACTTTTCCATAACCTCTCTAGGTTTAGGGGTTGGCTCTAAAACTTTGCCCAAGTGAGTAGTTATAGCATTAACTTCTTTTAAGTCTTTCCTATTAGGATCAGAAGTTTAAGCCATATGTTACCCAATAGGGTTTGGTTGAGCTTGGGATGGAATTTTCCCCTGCTCTTTAATGGTTAAAGCACTAATTAGCTTAGACATTTCACTCCTTATCTCTTTATTGCCCTTTGCTGTCTGGGTGATCAAGACCTTAATAAATGTGTTCAATGTATCTTCCAAATGATTCGTATAAGGTTTGGATGAGGAGTAAGGCCTAGAGCTATAAGGTTATGATGCATGTGCTTGTTGATTAGGTTTCCACCAAAGTTAGGTTGATTTCATCACCTTGGATTGTAGGTTTTAGAGTAACGGTTATTGGGCTTCTTGTACATCCCTAAGACATTGCATTGCTCCTCATACACCCCTCTTATTTCATTATATGTAGGGCATTCTTGGCTAAGATGATCAATCCCCCCATAGACAAACATGAGTCATAAGACTCTAATCGAGCAGTCATGTGTGCTTTCCTAGGGTCTTTAGTTTTCAATGCTTCCAACTCCCTAGTAAGCATTTCAACTTTAGCTTTTAGACTATCCTCTTCCCTAAGATGATAACTACTAGCATTTTAGGGTTTGTCATCGACGTTGACCTATCTGTACTATTGTAGCATTAGGTCTACTCTAAGTATGAGCCTTTTCAGCAAGCTCATTTAGGCATTCAATGGCCTCATCAGGGTCCTTCTATAAAAATTCACCATTACACATCATCTCAATAAATTGGTGCTCTCTAGGGTTAAGACTATCATAAAAATAGTTGACTAGACGCTAACTATCATACCTATAGTGAGGACACATGTTTAATAGTTCTTTAAATCTTTCCCAAGTTGTATATAATGTCTCACTCTCTTTTTATGCAAAGGTGGATATTTGTCTTTTCAATGCACTAGTCTTATGCTAGGGGAAGTATTTATTAAAGAAGGTTTATGTAATCTCAGCTTAAGTTCCTATTAAACGTGGTCCAAAGAGTATAACCAACTCTTAGCCTTGTCTTTCAGAGAAAAAAAGGAAAGAACTTAAGTCTTGCCACCTCACGTCTGGTGTTTTGACCCTGAAAGGTTGCAACAGTATCCTTAAATTCCTTAATGTGTAAGTAAGGGTTCTCATTCTCTAGCCCATGAAAGGTATGAAGTGTTGCATCATCCCCAGTTTATGCGTGTGGGATGAAGATAGTCCTGAAGGGATCTATGGGGTTTATCTACACACTCACCCATTTCTTTTGGATTAGATGAAGTGTCAAATAGAGGGTTAAAGGAACTAGACTCTACCTCTTCTTTTGGCCTAAGGGCAAATCTACCTAAGGTGTCTCTGTATCTACACATGCAAGGAAAGAAAAGAATAAAAAATATAAAAAATATGAAAATAAAACAAACAAAACTATCCAACCATGAAAAATAAAGAACAAAGTTAATTCCTTTTTGGATTGTTGAATGAAATGCTCCTTGTATTGCTTCTTAAGTAGTGCTCCCTGGAAACAATGCCAAAATTTGATTACTCACAAAACACTATGAAATTATCATAGTATAGAATGGGGTGTCGATCCATAGGGAGACAAAGGAAATACTACAAGAATATCACTTAAAGGAAATAACAATGAATAATTGATAAGAGAATAGGTGAGTAACAAGATTTATATAAATTATGCGATTAAGTGGAAGTGAAATACTGGTAAAGAAGTGATAAAACTTTAGGCTTGCATTGATTGGATTCAACACCTTAGTTTATGTTTCAACTTATCCATTACTCAATTAGGAATTATAGCACCAAATCCCTAATTAGAACATATAACAATGAAAAACCCTAAATATCTCATAATCAAATCTAGGGTTAAATCCTCCCTTTTCCAAACCATGAATGCCATCCCTAAAAGCCAAATCAATTAACGACATTATGTAGGAAATAACTGCATTGCAGCAAAAGATCATGTTCATAACATGGAAACCATCTCTATTATGTCACCATTAAAATCCATAAAACTATAACTTAACATCATAGAATAATATCTTTCATTGTCTCAAAGTAAATAAAATCAACAAAATAGAGGATTCAACATAAGATTCATGAAAAATAACACTCAAAAGAAGAATTGAAATAATACCCAAAGGTTTTCACCAATCAATTTCTACCCTAGCTTTACCTATAAATTATCTATAAATTAACCAACCATGTTTGTTGACAAAACCAACACTCCATGGATGACTATCTTCATCTTTAAGGATTAGGAGAAAAAATCTTCAAGCCTTTCAACTTGAAATGAGTCTACTCTTAGTCCTCCTCAATCTCTACACCAAGAGAACCCTTTTTCCCTAACCAAAAAATCTCCTTTCTTATGTGTTTTCGAGTCATTTTAATGCAGAACGCACTCGAGCGCTGCAGTAACCAATGTTACAGTGCTAAGCCCTAGAATGAATTTTGTTGAGTACTATTTAGGAGCTGTGGCATTAGCTTGACTGATTTGGGAGAGTTGCGTTGATTGGTGGAAGCTGTAGTGCCAGGTCTTCTTACTTCAGAAAATTTGATATTTTGGGCATTGCGGTGCCAACTTTCAAGGTTGCAATGCCAGAGCTTCTAACTTGAGTTATATTTCTTCACTTGGTACCCTAAAATTGAAGCATAAGCAAGCTTAAGAGTTCATAATAAAGAATGGGAGCCAAGTATAAAAAAACATATTAAGTTCAATTATTTCCCTTCTTTTATAGCACACTTAGCTCAATAACAAGGCGTGTAGAGTGCACTTTTACACTATGAACACTTAAGACTATTTGGGTGTTTGGCATATGCTTATGACAATGGCAAAGGAAAGGATAAGTTTGGAGAAAGGGGGAGACCATGTATATTTATGGGCTATCTAAATGGGCAAAAGGGATACCTGGCCTTTGACATTGAGAAGTTACAATATATACATAAAGAGATGTCATATTTTTTAAGCATATCATTCAAGAAGGAGAAATGTGAGATTGAAGCACACGAATTTAATTATCCTATGTGTCTAAGTTAAGACAATGCATTGCAGTTGGAAGAAATGGCGGATACAACTCAATTACCAAGGGAGTCCGGCCAACCGAAGTGCAAGGAGAAAATGGACAGGGGAGTAGCAAATGGATTGAATCCTGCCACAGCCACACAGGAGCTAGATCTCCAAGTAGGCTCACAAAGTCTATTGGATCCTCTCATTAATACTATCAAAATGGGCTGGCCCTACCCTCACTGGGCCACAAGAAAAATGAGTCGGGTTAGGCTCAGCCTTTTTTTTCAGGCTTCTATTTAAAGGCCATAACTCGGCCCTATAGGGTTTTCAAGCCTAAGTAAGTCAAACAGGCCTAAAAGGGCCTAACTAAGAAAATTAACAAAAAATGATAAAATACATAAAAAGTAACCACAAAATTCAACAAAAACATATTCTAAATTATTCAAAACAAGTATATATCAAAAAAAAAATTATCCATAATAAACACAAAGAACAAATTAAATAATAATAATAATATCATAAAATTATCCTAACTCAACATTATAAATTAAAAAATCTATCAAGCATTATATTTAACAATGATATTTAAATCTATTTTAGATGTTGCACCCATTTGGTCTTTTAGATCATTATCATCTTCATCTATCATACAAAAGGAATGATATTTCCAATATTGTAACATATTCAAATACTATTTAGGGCAAAAAAAATTGAAAACAAAAAATCATAAAAAAATTGGGTTGGAGGGCTGAGCCTTACCGGAGGAAGGTTAAGCTCGAATAGGCCTAGCACTAAAAGGTCGGGCCTAAAAAGGCCCGCTTAAATTCATACCTTGTAAATCAAGGTCTTATCCCTACTCAAGCCCTATAAAAATGGGCCAGGCTCAAAATTGTTAGTGCTACCTCGCATTGACACATAGGGTTCGAACCATTACTTAATGGATAGTGATAAACAGTTGGGAGGCAAATTCAAGAATCTTGATCCAATCAATGAGCCCAACAATACCCAAATAGTAAAGCCAGTTGGAAGTAGCCCAATTGGTGAGACTCAAGTGATAGATCAAATTTAAGCATCTCAGATAGGACCTAGTTACATTACCCACTGCGAGGATCACCATACTTATCGTCTTAAAAGATGACCAAAGCACCTGGATGAGTTTAAAGTGATCTTGCCACCATCTCTGACCCAGACAAACATATTTGAGACAAACAACATCCTGTACCCACTATTTCAGCACATCTCATATGATAAATTCTCTTTGGCACCTAAAGCCTTCTTAGCAGCAGTGACATGCCACAATGAGCCAACAAATTTTGTACTGGCCATAAAGCATGAGTGTTGAAGAGAACCAATGAAAAAGGAGATTCATGCTCTAAAACAAATGGAACATGGACCTTAGAGTAGATTCTGCTAGGAAAGAAGGCGATAGATTCCAAATGAGTCTACAAAATTAAGTACAAGCCAAATGTGGAAGTAGAATAGTATAAAGTTTGGTTTGTTGCAAGAGAGGTTATGTAGGTGGAAGGTGTTGATTGCCATGAAACTAGTGGCAAAACTTGTTACAATGAAATGTCTTCTAGCAGTGGCTGCTAAAAACGTAAGGAAAGTCCACCAACTTGATATGAATAATGCATTACTCCATAGAGACCTGTAAGAAGAAGTTTACATACGAATACCACAAGGGTTTGCATGAGAAGAAGATACCAAAATATGTGAACTAAGAAAGTCTCCTGGAATTGGTATCACAAATTCACAAATGCATTGCTCGATGTTGAATTTAGGATGTCCAAGCCTATCACTCATTGTTCATGTACAAAGGGGAGCAAGTATTTTTAACAGCATTGATTTATATTTATAACATCATACTTGCAGGAAACAGTAATGATTAGATACAGAAAGTGTAAGTTTATCTTGACACCAAATTTAGTATCAAGGACTTAGGCCAACTAAAGTATTTCTTAGGAATAGAGGTTGCCCTGTCACCTTGTGGCATAGTCCTAAGTCAAAGGAAATATACACTGGACATATTGGAGGAATGTGGAATGCAAGCTTGTTGGCCTTATGTATTTCCCATGGAACAAAACTATAGAGTGCAAACAGATAGTACGAGACTGGCTATTGATGCTACCTAATGTAGACATTTAGTGGGATGACTACTGTATCTCATAGTCACAAGACCAAACACCACATATGCTGTGAATATACTCATTCAATTTGTCATCTCACCCAAGCAATAACACATGGTCGCTATAGTACTGGCACTAAGGTACTTGAAGAAGGCAGCAGGGCAGGGAATAATGTTACCGACTAAAGGGGACTTAACAATTTAGGCTTATTGTGACTCGGATTAAGGTAATTGTCCCATGACACGAAGATCCTATACATGGTACTTCATTATGCTAGGTGGGTCACCAGTCTCATAAAGGACAAAGAAATAGCCAATAGTGGCAAGGTCATCAGCAGAGGCAGAATACAAGGCCATGGTAACTACCACGAGTGAAGTACTATGGCTATGTTGGTTACTAATAGACATGCAAACATTGTATATAGGTCTACCATATTGTTTTGTGATAATCAAGTAACTCCATACATCGCTATGAATCTAGTAATCCATGAAAGAACAAAAAAAGTAGAGATGGACTGTCACTTCAGTAGAGAAAGGGTTCAATCAAGTGAAATTTCACAAACTAAAATTTGGACAGATGCACAACTTGCAGATGTCTTCAACAAAGCCTAACGGAAGGATAAGTTTGAGTCACTGGTTGTCAAGTAGGGCGTGGTAAACCTATATACATAAACTTGAGGGGGAGTGATGAAGAGTGGAACTTAATGGAAGAAGTCAACCAAGTTAACATGCTAGGTTAGCTTAACCATTTCCTTGGTTGAGTATCTAATTTATCCACATTGCTCTATATTACAATGAGTTATTGATAAATCAATATTTGTCATAGTATTTTTTTTTCATGTTTTTTAGTTCTTTTTCATGCTTTTTATCTTAGGAACTTGTCACTTTGAGGGTTTTTTTTTTGGGTACTTGTACGAATTTCTAAAGGAAAGCCTGTAGTATCTTGGAAAAGCAAAAAAAAAAAAAAAAAAAGCAAAATGGTGCATTTTGCTTCCTAATGAGAAAGTGCCCTACTTGGAGTAGGAGAAGTTGGTGGCAAAGAAAGAGAGCAGCGCACAAGAGGCTTTCTTCTCCACCAAAATTCCTTCATCAATTTCCTTCCTCCACTAGGATTGTTTCCTTCCTTTTCCCTATTAATCTCTCCATTGTCTTCTTCCTCAGATTAGCTCTGCGAAGCCACCAGCATCACTGCGAAGCCACTAGCACTTACCTCTCGCCTAGCTCGTCGTCACCAACTGTGGTTGAGCAAGCCATCATTCACCTCCGTCAGCTCCTTTTTTGAGTGCACCAAAATGCTAGCCAGTTATTTTTCCACTCGCAGCAACGTTCGTGACTGAGGGGAAGACTTCTTATTTTTATCTTTATTTTTTATTCTAACTTATTTCATTTTTATTTTTATGTCTTTTACCTTGCAATATGCTTCGAACTTTTTTATTTCAATTCATTGGTTTGAATTTAATTATGAGAGGTTAAACATATTGTGGAAGTTTTGCTTGGCTACCATGACTTTATTGGATATTTGGTGAATTGTATTTAATGCAAGTTTGGGATTATTTCTTGTTCGTTGTTCTTTATACTTGTAATTATTAATTGTGGATTCATCATCTATTATTTGTGATTAAAGTTAATCTTTGAGAATTAGGTATTAGAAACATCATATACACTTAATTAAGCTCTCTTGAACAAGAGTTTAAATTAAATTCATTAATTTGATTTAATTTATATGGTTGTGTGTTTTCCTTGTGCTTAATCCAATTAATTAAGTAATGACCTACCTCAAGGAAATTAATTAGTTAATTACAATGAGAATTAACCATGATTGTAGGGATTCTCTAGTTTTAGTGGAAAAAAAATCAACAATCTCAACTTAGGAATATTTGCTTAGTTAACTTAATATTTCAATACATGATTGGTTAGTTAGCTAAACCCCCATTAGGTTCCATAAGATTTAATTTAACTTCATTTATTATTTTTGCATTCCTCTTGTTTAGTAAGTTTAATTAATTTATTTTGAGAATTTTTAATAATTTAGTTAGAGTGTTAAGGAATTTTTATTTTATTTACTTTATTTCTTTTTTATTTTATTCCATCTTTATT
The DNA here is from genome assembly GCA_034509205.1 of Ceratonia siliqua. NCBI lineage: Eukaryota > Viridiplantae > Streptophyta > Magnoliopsida > Fabales > Fabaceae > Ceratonia > Ceratonia siliqua. The sequence continues at coordinate 5,514 of JASKGM010025067.1, read as the reverse complement.
GTTTGTTAAATTTATTATTTTAAAGAAAACAAATAAGAATTTAAACTATTGCAATTTCACAAGAGATCAACCTCGGTGAACTTATTATTAAACAATTAGTAATTCATATACTTGGGAGCATATTAAAATTGGTACATAAGCTATCCACATTGCAGCTAATTTGGTGCCACCGAGGGGTGTGCACGGTTCGGTTACGTTCGGTTAAGACCTAACTATGTAAATTAGAAGGTGATGGTTCAGTTCGATTAAGTTAAAAATTGAGAATTTAACCAAACTTAATCAAACTATGATATAACAGTTTGATTGGTTCGGTTAATTTGGTTAACTGATCAAGTCAACTCTCCAAATCTTAAAAACATCAAATGTCTGGGTTGTGATAGTAAATTGTGAAGAAAGACAGTCCATGTAGCATTTTTCATTACAAAAAAAAAAAGCATAAGGGAAAATAGTCAAAATAATATTGTATGATATTTTTACTTTTTTTTTCTCTAATGCTTTAAAATAATATCAAAAAAAAATCTTAAGACATCCTTATAGTCTATGATTCCTCTGCTATCACCAAAAAATAATTTCTAATGAATTGGCATTAGATGATAATGAAGAAATCACAAGTAGAGAAAATGCTTCAAAAGGGCTTGGAATGAGAGTAACATTAACTCATTAACTAATTTAATTTGTCTAAAAGAGTTAATGAGAGTTAAAATTAAATGATGTAGTAAATCTACAGTATTAAATTGTTAATGTCTTAATGATGTAAATCATCAATGCTGAGGAATAAATGATTAATGATGTAATTTTGTAAAATATAAAATAAATATATAAAAAATTAAATTAAGTATTAAAATAATATATGTATATATATTTATTTATATATAATTTTTTAATATATACGGTTTGGTTCGGTTAAACCAACAGTTAGAAAAACTCAAACTATTAACCTAATCGTCCTTTTATAGATAGTTATCGGTTTTTAACCAAACCAGCCTATTAAGCCTTGGTTTGATTAAAATAATCGTTGGTTCGGGCGGTTTGGCAATTAAAATAACCTGATTGCTCACCCCTAGTGCCACCTACCAAAGTTGTTCCTAGCTTCAAAAGTCAACCTCCTTTGCAGCAGATATGCCAGGATCTTTCTCCATTTCGGACTAGCCTTTCTTTTTAGTCTTTTTGAACAAACTCTCCGTAGATAGGAAGTATCAGTTTTCTCTATTGTATATTCATTTTCTCTCTGTTCTGTATCAACTCAAGAGGTGTATATGTTTCTCTCTCGTTCTCTGTTTTCATTGTATCATATTTTACAAGTGAAAGAAAATATTTCAGGCTCTTTGCTCCAATTGTTCGACTTTGGTTTCTTCTAATTAATTTACTAGACTTTTGATCTCTTAATGTGCTTGAATGATTTATTTGGTTGTATTTACAATAACTTCTAAGTCCATACTCTTTCATATTTGTTGGACTCAAAATTTACTTTTAAAGTATACCACAAACCTAAAATAAATTGCTTATAAAAGAATTCAACAAATTAAGCATGGTACGAATTCAGAAGTAGTTGATTTATAGTGTACGCAAAATATATTTAGAACTATTTTCCGTTTATTGAAATTAGTAGAACTATAAACATGAGAGAAATAACAATCTAACAAAAGATGGTTTTGCTTATTGAAGTTTAACTACATTTAATGCCTTAGCAGAAAGATAGAGAAAGATAGAGCAAATGAACAGCATAATGAAAAAAATGGAGGAAATTAATTATTTAGTCCTTTAAATATATAGCACATTTCTTAATTTAGTCTTTTAAATTTAAAACATCTCAATTTAATTCATTAAAAATTAATTTTGCTCTAAGTTAGTCTATTGCTAATCTAAGTAACTATCATCTAATGGTTTTGCTAACGTGGACTGATAGAGTTATAATGTAGATGTTAAATGCCAACGTGGCAATTAAAGTTGCTCTTTTTTAATCATAAAAAAAATACTGACTCATTTAGAAAAAAATAAAATATTTTGATAAAAAAAGTATTTTTTTTTTCAATTTAAACCCTTAAATAGTAGTTCTCCAAAAACAAATTTTCTCCAATGTGGTCCCTTTTTTGGTTCAACTAACCATGAATTAACATTTTTGCTAACATGATGGAAATGCCATGTGTTCGTTAAATGCCGTATGTTTGTTATAATTTTTTTTATTTAATTTGAATTTATAAAAAAATATACATACTCAACTTAAATGAGGAAAATTATATGATATTAACGAATAATAAAAATATTATAAAAAGAAGACTAGATAGAAAAGTCACAGCCATTAAACATCAATCTTTTTTTCCTTGCATATTTCAAATTTAGATCTTATTTACAAAAAAAAAGCGTATATACCTCATATTATGGTAAATAAAGAGAACAATGAAAATAAACAATATAAAGAAAAACAATTAATATTGTGGATGTGGGTGTGGGTGCGAGTGCGCCAAAACGTCAATTTATAAAAATTTGTCAGTGCAAGTGTGCCTCTAGGCGTCAATTAAAAATATTATATATATATATATATATATATACTCAAAGAAAATTAGAAATTGATGAGATTACCCAAACACCTGAAGGAGACATATCCATTACTATGCTTCATAGATCAGATTCTTCAAGCATAAGCTCAAGATAACCTACACCCATATCTAATCCTAGAAGATCGGTGGATAATATAAGAGAAAATCCTAAATATAATCTACGAGGAGTAGACTTTGAGCCAAGAATTCCAGAACTCATATATGAGCCAGAGCATACAAATTTAGAAACTCAATCTGAAATTGAAAGAAAATTTCAACCTTCAGATTATCATTCTATGAAGTCACAACTTAGAGTAATAAAAAATGAGAATATTCAAATAAACAAAGACTTAATCCGAAAAGAATTGATGTTAAAAATTCATGAAAAAGAAAGAAAATGGTTTTTCAACACTTTCTCTGAAGAAGAACAGTCAGACATAAGAAAATAATGGTATAAACAAATGGAACAAATAAGAGAAAATATTTATTTCTTTACATGGTTTAAGATGTATACATTTACTAATAAAATATTTAACCCATTTGTTGAAAATTATCCTTTAGTAAATACAACTACAGCTAGAACAAAAAACTAGATCTGTAAAAACAATACATGTATAACAGTCATACATCCTCCTTTAGAAGAAGTAAGAATTAAGCTAGGAGAAGATGAAATAACAGCCTCTCCTTTTAAGGTAATAAACTCCAAGATATAAAAGGAATACAAAAAATACATCAGCAAAATAATGACACTAACCAAATACTACATACAGTAAGTCAACAATTAACCAGAATCGAAAACAATATCGAAGATAATACAATAAAAATGACATCTCCATTAAACGAACAACAATTGGATCCCAATGACCAGTCTTTAAACATGAAGCCATATCTAGAGAAAAAGCCAAACAAATCAAGTTAGGAAACTCAGACAAAGACCTTTTAGGAAAAACAAATAGACAATTAGAAAAACTAAATTTGGAAAATAAAAAATCTAGTACTATTAGGATAAATGCTATAACCAAAGTAAAACAACAATATCATGATACAGAAGAAATGACTTTAGCCAAAGTAAAAAGACATTATAATAATAATAGAAAAAATTATTATCCAAGACCAACTTTGCTAGACTTACAATTTGAAGAAATACCCTTTTCAAGAACAAGTTATGATGGAAAGTTCATTTATGAATGGAATTTAGTTGGACAGAGTGAATATTAAATAATGAACTTTACCTAAGAAAAGATAATGGCTATTGCAGCCTATAGAATAGAAAATAATAATGATGAAAACATTTTTGATATATTAGTTCAAGGATTTACCGGAAGTTTGAAATGGTGGTAGGAAAACATTCTTTCAAAAGAAGATAGAAAAGCAATAAAAGAATATTATAAGATGAGAAGAAACCCTACTACAGGCCAACAAGAATTAGTTTTAGACAACTTAGCCCAACTAATTTATGCTATAATAAAATCCTTTGTAGGAGAACCAATACAGATACAGGAACGATACTTAGTAGAGTTAATGAATTTAATATGTCCAACTTTAGCAGACTTTAGATAGTATAAAGATAATTTTATCCCCAAAGTATTTCAAAGACAAGATGGAAATTCATATTTTTTGAAAGAAAGATTTATAGCAGGATTACCCCCAGCTTTTTGCAGAAAAAGATAGAGATGAATTAAGACAAAATTATAACGGAGCTATAAAATATGATCTAATGACATATGGAAACATAATTAACACAATAGATACAGTAGGGTTAAGACTTTGTAATGACATGAAGCTTCAGAGAAAATTTTATTTAAGATAAAAAATTAGGAAAGAAGGAATTAGGAGATTTCTGTGAACAATATGGGATTGAAAAGATAAGAACCCTTTCCAGAAGAAAACCTATATATAAGAAAAAATCCAGTTATGAACCAAAGTCCTATAAACCTTCTACTCAAAGATACAAAAGCTATAAAAATATTCAAAGAAACCATTTACTAAACCCTATAAGAATAATAAATTTTTAACTAGAGAACATAAGAAGCCTAATAATAAGAAAAACATTGTTTGCTATAAATGTGGACAATTTGGACACTATTCCATTTCACAACTTGACGGCTGGGAAAAAGGTACCGTCATGACCTTAAGGTGACAAAAGGAAAAAAATCAAAGATAAAAAATGGAGTCGCCACTAATTAATTAAAATGATAATTGTGATCATTTAAAAACCAAATACTGGCCCTTGGAACCAGAGGACGAGTTTGGGAGTCTAATTATATGTGGGGAAGGTGTTAGGCACCCCACAACATTAATCCCTAAGGATGATTACCCTAAATTGTTTGTGCTTAAATTTATTATTGTTTGAATTATCCCTTTTATTATTTTGATTTTTTTAGATAAAAATAAAGGAATGAGAGAATTGGACATGTCTTACTGTGTAAGTGTCTACGTACCGTTATGGGATCAAAGTCCACATAGTTTGAATTAATTAATTAAATTATAATTTTGCCTATGAAGGATTAAGACAATATGGGAACGTGCGTTTCCACATAAGGTCCAACAAAATAAGAGATTAATTATCCACATAAAGTTGAGAGAATAAAGACGATATGGGAATTTTCACTTATAGCCTAACAAAATGGGAGAATATTTTCCCACATAATGTTCAAAGAAATGAAGACAATATGGAAAAGTGAATCTCCACATAAAGCTTAATTAGAATGGGAGAATATTTCCCCACATAATGTTTGAGAGAGATTTAAGAAATTCTAATGTTGAATTTCAGCAATCTTTTAGAAGCCTTGGAGTAGAACTACAGTTTGTGACGCTTAAGGGTCAAAATAGCATCTTTGAAAGTATTTGGGCAAAATTTAGATTTTTGAAAATACTTGGGGTCAAAATTTTGAGTTTCTAAAAATATTGGGGTTAAAATAAGATTTTTGAAAGTTTTGAGGTTAAACTAGAATTTTTGAAAATATAAAGAATAGAA
>JASKGM010025036.1:0-27984 GCA_034509205.1 Ceratonia siliqua | reverse complement strand
TAATACAAACCTTGGTCTCCCCCGTCAAGGGTTCAAACCCACATTGTTCAAGTGAGTTTTTCATGGCTTGCCCCTCATTAACAAACTGCAGGCATTTTACGATGTGATGTGTGATTTGACTGCATATAAATAGTGGATGACAACATTATAAAACATGCAAGAGCTTGCATAAGTAAAGATGGTGGCAGCTGGCAAAAGAGTGTTCATAAGTTTGATTTAATCGAAATTTTGCACCTAAATTAAACCAACCAAAACCGAACTAATAGGCTTATTTATAAAATCGGACCTATTTCATTTGTTTAAAGTGATAAATCAAACCAAACCGTTGATTTTCATGCAGCTTTGTCAGTTTTGATTTTTTTTTTATCTTTACCCAATTTGTTTGAACTATAACAAATGAAGGCTTTTTTTCACAAAATTTTAATAAAAAAGGCTTCTCCTACTTCTTATTAGTCTAAAACTTGTAAAATTTTGGTTATATAGTCTAAGAACTTAATATTTAATAAATGAAATAAATAATATATAAATATATATTAAAAGTATTAAATTATGTAAATGTGTATATAATCAATTGGTTTCGTTTTAAATAACTATCCAATTAAAATCTAATCAAATTGCTTGATTTTCACTTAAAGAAAATTTAACCAAATTTATTGAAATTAATTTGATTATTTTTGTATAGTTTAGTTTTATTTAATTTGACGATTTAAACAACTTTAATAGATAGTGGCAAGGGGTGGGCGAGGCAAGTGGTTATAAGTGAGGGCATTGTTATTGATGGTGGTAGGAAATGGAAGTGTCAAGTGACTATAGAATAGTGGTGTTGATGGTGGTGGTGGTGGTGGCGGTGGTAACATTAAAATAGAGATGGGGATGATGGGAACGATAGGACAGAGGTGGTGGTAGTAACAATAGTAGTGGCCCATTATGGATAACGGATGTGAGATCTGGATCCTTTTCAAGCTAGGACATTTTTTAACTTTTTTCAAGATCTGGCAGTTCAAAATATTTGGACGGCCCAAATCTACCATTACCTTTTTTTTTTTGAAAAAACAAAAGCTCACTTTCAGCTGAAAAAGATTTCAATGAAAATGTTGGAATCTGGACAAACGAATGTAAGGGTAATCTACTATAGATGACAACAACCACAAATAGTGGCAGGTGTTAATGATAGTGGTACGAATTGAATATATATTATCTATGGTGAACTCGATGTAGCGCTATGCTTTGTTTTTTTATTTTAAGAAATGCTTAAAAAATCACAAAAAAATTTTAGAACACAATATTTTAAAAAATTTAAAAAAACATAAAATAAATAAAATAAATTTAAAAAAAGATTCAAACATAAAAAAGAGTAATAAAAAAAAATGAAAACACATTCGATGGTAGCGCTACCATTGGGTGAAGGATAGAAATCACTTTCATCTATTGTTTTAGCTATTTGTTAAGTTACATATAGATTTTTTTAATTTTTAATTTAAAAATTTTTTATTTTAGGAAAAGAATTTAAAAAAATTCAAAAAACAAATTAGAAGACAATGCTTACAAAAAGTGAAAAAAAAATTAAAGAAAATGTAAATTTTTTTGAAGAAAAAGAGTAAAAAAATTCAAAAAATAAAAATAAAAACAAAATTTAAAAATACAAAAATAATAATTAAAGAAATAAGAAAAATAAATAAATAAATAAAAGCAACAGTAATTGTACAGGTGCATTTAGATATACCTTAGAAAATACCATTGTTTTACTTTTTTTAAGATGTTTTCTAAGTAACAATTAGATGTATCAATACATTTGGATACTTTTTAATTTATTTTTTTATATTTTGTTTATTCATTCTTTAAGTATTTTTTTTTTATTTTTGTAAACATTGTGTTTTAATTTTTTTTTAATTTTTTAACTTTATTTTGAATTTTTTCTTAAAAAAACTATAAAAAAGAAAATAAAAAAATATAAATATATTGCATTAGGATGTGACTTAACAAATACATTTTGTTAAAGGTTGATGTAAAAACTAAATAATTGAAAAGTAAAAAAAAAGGTTTTTTTTTATATTAGAAATTAAACTTGGTTTTTATGTCAAAAAAGATCTCATAACAACTATTTTTAGCAAAACAAACCAGGGCTACCTATAAAATTTGACTTGGTATGTAACAAAGCCAATCACATTCCACTGGTTTCGGAGAGTTTGGAGGATAATTTCCATCAACTGAGCTCACATCAACGTTCTTCCTCTTGCAGGCAATTTGGAAGAAAAAAAAAGAGAATCTTTTCTCATTCAGGTAACAAAATCATTCCCACACTGATTGCTTTCTATTTCTCAAACAATTTTCCCATTCCCAAGAGCCAACTGTTTTATGTAAAAAGTGCTAATAAACAATCGCATTTGAAACAATTTCTTCAAAGATAATAGGATCATAGTTGGTATGATAGTAACAAAGTTTTCATTTTTCTTCCACAAATTGATTTTGTCCCCTTTTTTTATTGGGTCATTCCGGAGGACATATTTCTTTTGGAAACAGGGATGTGACTGGCCATGCAAATTAGATCAGTTCATAGTATTACGGAATCTAAGATTTTTGATATACATAAAAAAGAGCTATAATCTCAAACCAATTGAGAATTGTCTGCAGAAGCACCCTATTGCATACGTGTTTGGAAATTGCATTGCTGGGAAACGAGCTTCAGCAGAATTTTGAAAATGTAGTAAGTTTGATATCCATAATCAATATTGTTCATTTTTATTTGCACCTCACTGTTTAGTAATAATCCTTGTTCTAGTTTCTTAGGTTCTGTTACGTATTTTACTTTTCTTTGCCATTACCATAGAAATTTCTTTTATTGTAAAATTGCATCTTTTAAAGTTTATTTGCTTTGGACAAAAACGAGAAAAGATTAAGAATTAAGATGAAAGCTGTGAAATTCATTCAATGTGGTACTGCTGATCAGGTTTTCATGGGTTTCTTTCTTATAATGTTGTTTTACAGTTACTATGGACCCCTTTAAAGGACAAGGAGGCATTCAGATGCTGCTAACAGCAGAACAAGAAGCCCAACACATTGTTTCCAATGCAAGAAACCGTAAGACCCAATGGCCTTTATGGTCTTTATGTTTCAATATTGTACATTTTTGAATCTTCACTTTTTTATTAATTGAACCAATTTATAGGACAATTCGATTTTCCATTTATCTATTCACAAATATAGAACTTGTCATGAAGCTCTATTTTTTTTCATATTCTACAGTTTCTTCTCCTTCTATTAATAATATGATATGGATACTGTGTGTTTGTATGAACTCTTCAGTGAGAACGCAAAGATTGAAGCAGGCAAAAAATGAAGCCGAGAGGGATGCAGCTCAGTTCAAATCCCGCATGGAAGATGAATACCAAAAGCAACTTTCAGAGGTATTAAAGGGATGCCTTAGCAATTAGCATCTTATACAGAAATTGAAATTTGGTATTTGAATTTGAGTAACAAAATTTCCTTCTTTGTTTCCGACTTGTGTTTCTATAGAGTAGTGGTAACAATGGATCTAATGTAAAAAGGCTTGGAGAGGAGACAGAAACTAAGATTAGAAATTTGAAGGGATCAGCTTCAAAGGTCTCCTCAGACATTGTTGAGATGCTACTCAAGCATGTTTCCGCTGTGAAAGCGTAATGGCCTGCCTGAGGTCAGTAAAAAAAACTATTTCTTCTTTTAGTCACTTGATTTTGTAAAGATCACAGATGGGTTATTCAATTAATTTCCTTCTGAATTACCAATTCCATTTCCATTTTCCAAACTGATGTTAGGGGATGGTTTTGGTTGATATAAAAAACATGGAAGCTATAGTTTGTGAAGATGAAGAATAGCAACAAACTTGGGTTTGCCGTTTGCAATACTTCAAAAGATGGCATCAATTAATGTCATTATATAGCTTGGATGCTTTAATTATTAAGTCCAAGGGTTTCCCGGTTTGGTGTGAAATAGGGATCTGGATGTTAGGATTTTTGAGGAACATTGATTTCAAAAACACCACATCTCCATAAAACTTCATTCCCAACTAATATGTTTTGCAAATGAGTAATGAGCTTATAAAAGACCCCAGCAATATATATTGGATTAACTGATTCTCATAATTACAACATTTTTTATAATCTAGAATGCTTTTTGAGATTTATAGACTTCAGACTTTAGACTTTGAGGTTTCTAATAAATATTACGTTAGCCTTTTCTAGAAGGGAAATGCATATTCCAGGTAGATATGCAGAGAAATATCATTAAAATGGAAAAGTCACACAACCTCATGATACTGTGTAAGCAGTTCTTCTGGGAGAATAATGGAAACGAAGTTTTGTCTGACTTCTTCAGATGTGATCCCATCAATCTCAGACATTTTGAAGTCTTGAAGTCAAATTCTGGTCTCATCATATCACTGTATCTGATTGGTTGGAAATCTGGTTCAGTGCACAAACTCAGTTGCATTGAGTGTATCCATATGATGATTTACAGAATATAAATGATATAAGCTTTTGGATTTAAGTTGATACAATTTGACATTAGAATTATATAATGTTATAATCTGTATAGTCTTTCTTGATTACTTTGTGTAGCTGTTTATTCATTGTTTTTGTTTCTTGTGATTCAGTAATCGATGAAGAAGCCAACAAAGGGAGTCAGCTACAATAAAAGCGGCAAAGCTAGCGAAATTCATCTGTAGAGTATCTGCTATTTTACTCTGGGTCGTTATTGCAGAAAGAAATATTAGAAAGTTTCACTTCTGCTTCTACAGTTCTTTAACAATTATCACTTGGCCACTAGCATTTAGAACAAAGCTCTTTCTCTTTATATAATATTTCTTATTAATATCTCCAATCTTTTTTTAAATATGGTGTCTCTTTCTGGTCTGTGAAATAACACCATTGAAGAGGTTGTAATCTGAATAACTTTCCATTTGTTGGAAACCAAACTATGGGGCTATGTATTTTATTTAAACTCTGAAGAAATTTGCTAAGAAGAGTCAGAGAAAGAACTTAGAAAGGTATTTATTTATTGAAAGAAAGAAGTTATAAAGATTTTCGGTTGAGATTATAACCTAATAACTACACTTCTCCCTTGAAGAATGGTCTTAAATGCAGAAGCCTCTACCTTTTGTGTCTGTAACTGTATGTGCTCCAGCATGATAGAGCAAGAGAGAATGTTCCTTTTGATCAACCTTTTAAAAATATTAATTCAGTTGGTTACTTTAAGGAGACTTGGAGTACATTATTTGCAATGAAATCACTGGGTTTCAGTCACCTGTATCATCTTAACAGTCAATAATAAACTTCCTGATTATGTACTCCCTAGTTCATTTTAAGCTTTGTAATAGGCCTGATGAAGGGCAGGTTGTGAATTTGATTTTGTCAAAATTTTAAAGGATCAAAGTCTATTTGACTATTTTTTGTGTAAAATAAAATCCAGAACTTACCTGACAATCAAGTCTATTATATAGTTTTTTCTTGGATACCTTCTGTATGAACCTGTCTCTTTGTTTTGCATTGCTGTTGGCAACAGAATATTACAAGAAAGTGAATAGGACTAGGACTCAAAAATTCGTGACTTTTCTTGAAGACGTTTTTTTTTTTGTTGGATAGGAGCATAACACACAGAATTAATGGAAGATTGAATCTTGATATCGAACATTCTGATAGTTAAGAACACCTACTTTAGTATACTATGTCAAAGGTTGAGCAAGAAGAAAACTACTGAATGTAAAATGAAAAGACAGAAATACTCATAAAAACAAGATATACAAGTAACAAACATGACAACCCTTTAAATATATTTTTTTTGGTCCTCTCACTACATAGTAAATATATTATGTCGTGCAAGTAACTATAACCTAATAATTAATAATCACTTAAAATCAAAATTTGATACAAATAGTCAAGTATCTATTTTACTCATATTTTTTTAAAATTGTTCATACTTATTTTATTACTATGTTTATTTGATGAGCATTTATTTTTTTCACACTGCCTAAATATGATATTTAGTATCGCTTGATCATTAGTGCTCTTATAATACAAGTGTCACTTATTTAATAATAAATTTGCTAAATCTTACCACTTTTTCTCTCTCCATGCTTTCGAGTATCCATTTTTAAATAAAAATTTAATTATTTACAATTTTAACTACCATTATTGATAACTGCATAATTGGTTAATATAATTATGTCTCCAACATATATTTGAGCTGCGTTTTATCACATTTTGAACATATTAATTATATTTTAGTCATTATTTTCAATGTAGATGAATTGGTAGTAGTGAAAAGGAAAAATGGGTAATTTTGAGGTAAAGGTCAGAAGCTTGGTGCCGTGGTGCCCATAATAGAGAAAATTGATATACAAGTTAGAGGACTTAGCGCGCCGCAGTGCCTATAACAAAGAGCCGCGACACTACAGCTACATTTTAGGAATTGATATTTTATACACCTAAGCTGTGATGCTAACACTGCTGAGTCACTTAAATAGGTCGAAGATTAATCAAAAACCTACCTTTTGACTTTGAGAAGAAGAGCTTTGTTCTGAGGCCCACTAGAAAAGGCTTATGGAGGATTTTTGGAGCTAGAGAAGTGAAGAGATAGGAACGACAACTACATAGTTTTAATTTCTTCCCTCTTTTCATCTCCTTTCTTCCTGATTTTGATGTATTCTTTCTTTTTGAATATGTTGTTTGCAACTCCAGTGATGGAGTAGATACTTTATCCTAGGATTACAAATTGAACCCACATGTATTCTAGTTTTTGATTTCATTCTTAATAAAGTTGTGTTTTTATCGTCAATTACTTCATCTCTTCTATGTTTCCTGCATTTAACTACTGGCCATAAGTTAATTTAGGGAACCCTAGGTACTTTGGAAAAGTGATTTGGGGTTTTACCATGAATTGAGAGATGTGTGATCATTTAGTGAAAGCAGAGAGATTGTATAGGGTAGGAATATACCTATGCAACATATATAGTTGTTAAATAGGGAATTGAACTTAATCAACCACTTGATTAGAGATTGCTCATAGGAATATAGTGTGAATCTAAGAGTAACTCCACTTAATCTTGGGAGAGATAATTGGATAGTTAAGGTCCCTGACAGGTAATTGAGGTAATTAATTGACTTTATTGGAGAGAGAACTGAGATTGGCGAAGTGTGGGAGAAATTTGTAATCCTAGACTTTTCAGAATTATAATCTTACATCTTGAGTTATTTGGCATTTATATTTAGAATTGCTTTAATTAGTTAATTAGTTAAATTTTTTTGATTATTGGTTTGATTAAAATTGGGAAAGATAAAAGTTAGTAGTTAACGAACTAGTAACGGTTATTCGTGCAAACGATAACTTACTCACTCTATATTACTTGTCACGATAGAGTACACTTGCTTTTTTGCATAGTTATAAAATCATGAACAAGTTTTTGGCACCATTGTTGGGGAACTATTTTACTATTTTGTTGATATTAAGACTAATTTCTCGATTTTAACTCAAACACTTCTTTTATCCTTCAGGTACCTTAATTGGTTGCATATGTATTGCAACAAGTAAGGGCACTCTCCTTTTTTATCCTGATATTGAAAATACCTATAAAAGGAACAAAAAAGAGAGAGTTCATGCACTGGCAGGAAATCAATAACCTGTATTTGAATTAGTACCGGATGAGGACATGGCTATTCAAGATTTCATATCGCCTCAATTGGATGCAACTCAATCGAGTATTATCCAACCACCCATTAATGCTAATAATTTTGAGATCAAGGCAGCTGGTGTGTTCCCAAATAGAAATTCAAACCTCGGCAACAAAGCCTCAATTTGAATGCCTTCCAAGTGGGAAACAAAAGTAATATAACTCCTTGTAGTATAGTGGTAAGTATTTTTGTTTTTCTGAGTAAGGATCATTTTCTCGCAGAGGATTGGGTTTAGTTGATCAATCACTAAATAAATTAATAAATCAATGTTTGGAATGTAAATGGAGGGTTTTTGTGAGAACAAAGGTACTTAGAAATAAAGATGAAAATAGATAAAAGCAATAAGACTAAAGAACACAACAAACAACAAGAAAATTAGAATAAGGTGAGGAATATAGTTGATGATTCCCTATTCTCCATTGGACAATGACAAATGATCATAGACAATCACTCATTATGATTATAAACATGACAATGTTTTCAGCTCTCTATCATGACTACTAACTGTAGATAACAACAAGTTCTACTATCACAATCTTTCCTTAGTGATTTGGTAACTAGAAGAACGCTCCCTACATACTCCTTAATCAATGGACAACCTAGAAAACGCTTCTTAGATTTAATCCAATGAAAGCTTTAAGAGAAGAAATATAGGTTAATCTAGGAAACAATCTCAAACGCTTGGATTATTTAACCTCTATTATGCTCTACATTATAGTTCTCAAGGATTTGAACATCTCTAAATTGCTACTTGTGAATAAGAGAATCAAACTATTACGTATTCAATCCTTTATCCTAGCATTAGATGACTACCTAGTTCATTTAGTTGGCCGCCCAAATAAAACCAAGCAACAATCATGAAGAAATCAAGTAGAAGAATATAAATAACCATTCAAGAGAAGTTGAATAACATTATCAATGAGTTTAATCACAAAATCATGTCCAAGGCATTGAGTTCACCCTCAATTAAGGGGATTTAGCCTTCTAATATCAGAAAATCTTTCAACACAACAATACAATCCATGAAAACTATAGAACATACAAGAAGAATGAAGAAAAGTTAAAGAGGGAACTCTTTGAAGACTTCCAAATGGTTGAATCTTCTCCAAAATCACTCCTTTCAGCCTTCATTTTGCTCTTGTCCTTTCTTTTAAGCTTTCTCTCAAAGTTTCAAAGTGATATAATGGTGAAAATGAAGTAAGATATGTGTTTTTAAGTGAATCAGCACATGCGGGAGTTGCAGCCCCAGCCCTATAAATCAATTTCGGATGTGGTCGCAGCAGCACCCAACCTCTTGGCAGCACGAGCTAGGGTACTTATTGATCAGCGCCACAGTGCTGAGCCCTAGGTGAAAATTTTCATCTTTTGAGTGCCTATCATTGAGGCGCTAAACTCTTGAGTTTGTAACTCTTTTTCTTCGATTTCACCCCAGCGCCCAAGAATGGGCACTGAGACGCTAGAACTTCTGACTTTTACCCGAAAATTAGCATTTTAAGATTTTTTTTTCATATGGAGTTGCTTCCACATTGCTCCAAAGCATGTTTAACTTGACTCACTTCTTCTCATAATTACATTTCTAGTTCAAAACACCTAAAAACATATAACAAAGCTAAGAACACAAGAAACTCAAGAACAAAACAATTAAATGCAAAAGAATTCATCAAAAAGACATAACAAAATATGCACTTATCAAATTCTCCCACACTTAACCACTGCTTGTCCTCAAGCAAACTAAAACAATAAACAAAACAACAAGGGACTAAATACACTCTTGCTAGCTCTTCACACTTGCATTTCACCAAATCCATGAAGTTAATATTCAAAGAATCAAGGAAACTTCTCAAAATTATTCAAAGATTTCAAAGAATAAATTATCATTCAATAATCATCTAATCATGTGAATATGTGAGCACCCTATACTTTGAAAATTCAGAATTTCATATGCAAACAAGCAAAAATTACAAACAAGCATCTTATTTTATTTTTGTTCTTTTTCTTTTTTATTTTGGTAGTTGGTACTAGGATGTGGGTTACCTTTTGACATTAGGATTTCATACACAAAACTCTAGTTACTCAATAAACCACAATCACTAGCATGCTTTGCATGCTCGTAGTCTAAGTGTTGTTTGCTGTGAATGCTCATCCACTTTTGGTGTGAACACTCAGTTACTAAGCGCATAAGACCATCGATGCATAGCCTTACCTTAATTTTATTTTCATTGACAACTTGAGGCAAAAATTTTCTACTCATATGCATACAACTTTTCCAACATTACAAAGCATAAGGCTTAAGTGCACTAAAGGTTTGATAAGATATTCATGAATCATAATGTACTCAAAGAACTAATTGAAAAAATTTTCAAAATTTCTCAACACTATTAAATTGTAACTATCATGTCATTAGCTACTTCACAAGTTTAAGAGCCAAAAAGAGCATATAAGTCCATAAACATAAACCTCTCCCCTACACTTAGCTCTTACATTGTCCTCAATGTAAGTCTAAATAACTCATATATCAGAACCATGCATGGCATAAAAGAATAACAATGACAAACAACAATAAGCATCATAAAATGAAAGAGAGCCAGAAAGATCTCATCTGATTGGATTGAAGAGCTCTCTTTGCTTTGGGTTACCTCCTAAGAGTACTTGGTTTAATGTCTTTTGTCTGACGTAGACCTGCAAGATCATTCTTCATTATAATCCAATTCTTGGAGGGGTAAGCTGTCAATGTCCTCTATAGAGAGGTTCTCATAATAGGGCTTCAAGTGATAACCATTCACTTTGAATACTTCCCTATCTTAGAGCTTTCTACCTTTCTGCACCTTGATTAAAAACATTAGTGACAACAAATGGGCTCATCCAGCGGGACCTTCACTTACCAAAAAACAATTTCAATTGGGAATGATATAAAAGAACTTTTTGTCCCACATTGAAATGTTTTCTAGAAATGTTTTGGTCATGAAAGGCCTTTGTCTTTGCCTTATAAATTCTTAAACTTTCATAAGACACATTTATGAGCTCCTCTAGTTCTTACAATTGAAGCTTTCTATGAGTTCCCACTGCATCCAACTCCATATTAAATTGTTTGACTGCCTAATAAGCCTTATGTTTTAATTCAATAGGTAGATGACATGACTCACTATAAACTAGACTATAAGGTGACATACCAATAGGTGTCTTGAAAATGGTTCTACATACCCATAAGGTATTATCAAGTCTCAAACTCCAATCCTTTTTGGATGGGTTAACAGTTTTCTCAAGAATGGACTTGATCTCTCGGTTAGATACTTTCACTTGTTCACTGGTTTGTGAGTGATATGGAGTATATATACGATGGGTGATGTTGTACTTCATTAGTAAAGCTTCCACAGATCGGTTGCAAAAGTGAGTTTGGCCACCACTGATAATTGCCCTGGGAGTATCAAATCTAGCAAAAATTTGGGACTTGACAAAATTCACAACATCTTTAGCATAAACAATTTTGGTGACTTTAGCTTCCACCCATTTAGAAACATAATCTACTGCAATACCTATATATATATTTCCAAAAGAAGGAGGGAAGGGTCCCATGAAACCAATACCCCATACATAAAAAATTTCCATAATTAAAATAGGATTTTGGGGCATTTGATTTCTAGGCCCTATGTTACCCGTCCTTTGACATTTATCACAAGCTTTGCAGAAGTTATAAGAGTCTTTAAATATTGAGGGCTAGTAAAAACCACAGTCTAACACCTTAAGGGTCGTCCTCCTAACTCTAAAGTGTCCTCCACAAGCATATGAGTGGCAAAAAGTTAGTATGGAATGAAATTCAGATTAAGGAACACATCTTCTTACCACTTGATCTGACAAAGCTTCCAAAACTATGGATCATCCCACATGTAGTGCCGAGTATCACTCTTTACTTTCTCTCTTTAGGCATGGGTCAAGTTTGGTGATATTATTTTGGTAGCAAGATAGTTAACTATATCAGCATACCACAGAGTGACCAAACTTGCAGAAAGTAGTTGTTCATTAGGAAATTGTTCCTACAATGGTATTGCTTCTTCATCCTACATTAGCCGGCTTAGGCGATCCATTACTAGGTTCTCACTTCCTCTCTTGTCCTTTATTTCTAAGTTAAATTCTTGTAAGAGAAGCACCCATCTGATTAATCTCGAGTTAAAGTCTTTCTTGTTTAGCAAATACTGCAATGTTGCATGATCATAATAAATAGTCACTTTAATGCCTAACAAATATAATCTAAATTTTTCGAAAGGTAAAAATGATAGCAAGGAGTTCTTTCTCAGTTGTTGAATAGTTCAGTTGGGCATCATTCATAGTGCTGGAAGCATAATATATTGCGTGAGGTACTCTTCTAACCCTTTAGCCCAACACAGCTTCTATGGTATAGTCACTAGCATCACACATGATCTTAAATGATAGGTTCAATTTGGTGGTCGGATCATAGGAGCTGAGTCAAACTTTCATTCAATTTGGCAAAAGTGGCTTTGCACTTATCATCAAATGTGAATATCACTTCTTTCTATAACAATTTGCATAGGAGTAATGCAATACGAGAGAAGTCTTTAATAAACCTGCGATAAAACCTTGCATGACCCAGAAAAGCACACACTTCCTGCACAGTAGTAGGGAAGGGTAAAGAGCGGACAAGGTCTATCTTAGATTTATCATACTTAATCCCTCTAGCAAATATTACATGTCCTAAGACTATTCCCTGATTAATCATGAAATGGCATTTTTCCCAATTTAATACTAAGTTGTCTCTATGCAAGGTTTAAGTACAAGTGACAAATTTTCAAGGCATACATCAAATGAATCTCCATAAACACTAAAGCCGTCCATAAAGACTTCAGTGATATTCTCAAAATAATCAGAGAAGATACCACCATGCACTATTGAAATGTAGTAGGTGCATTGCAAAGGCCGAATGGCATGTGCCTATATGCAAATATGCTAAATAGGCATGTGAAAGTAGTATTTTCCTGGTCGTTTGGAGCTATAATGATCTGGTTATACCTTGAATAATCATCAAGAAAGTAATAGTTAGAATGACCAGCTAATCTCTCAAGCATTTGATCAATAAAAAGGAGAGGGAAGTAGTCTTTGTGTGCTTTTGAGTTGAGTTTTCTGTAGTCAATGCAAACACGCCACCCTGTTTGCACATTGGTGGGAACAAGTTCATTGTCCTCATTCACAACAACGATGATGCTCGATTTCTTTGGTATTACTTGTACCAGGCTCACCCACTTATTATCAGACATTGGGTATATAATCCCAACATCTAGGAGCTTCAGTAACTCATTTTTCACTACCTCCATCATGGGAGGGTTCAAATGGCGTTGTGCCTCTTTACTAGGTTTGGCTGTATCTTCCAACAATATTCGGTGCATGCATGTTGAGGGGCTAATTCCATTGATATTGGTGATGGTCTAACCAATGGCCATTTGTCAGCTCTTGGCACCTGAATTAACTTGTCTTTTTGAAGCTTTGTGAGGCCTTTTGCTATTATTAACGGTAATGTGCCTTCTTCACCTAAGAACATGTACTTTAGATGTTCCAATAATGGCTTTAAATCCAATTTAGGTGCCTGCACAATTGAAGGAAGAAGTTTTTCATTTGTCATAGGTAATGCAATGAAAGAGGCATTAAAAGTTGCAGAGATTTTGGGCAAAGCATGTAATGTTGCCATGGATTCGTAAACTTAACCACCCACAATCAATTCCTTGGTGGTTTCATCAAGGTCATTTTCATCCAAGTGGTTAGTAATGACTACATGTAAATCTTCTAAGCCATGTGAATTCAAAACCTGTTAAGACAAAGAATCCATAATATCTACTACAAAAACATAATTACAGTCAGCTGGATATTCCATTATTTCAAAGATAGGAAATTTTACTTCCTCGTCATCAAACTCCAGTGTGATTATCTTAGCAGGGACATCAATCCTTTCTTGAGATGTCATCAAGAATGGTTTCCCCAAAATAGTGGTGTGGGGTTGGGTGATGACTTATCTTATTGTCAAGCACATAAAAATTTACCGGGAAAAAATTTCATTTACCTGCACTAAAACATCATCAACCACTCATTTAGGATAAGTATTAGATCGATCAATAAGTTGTATTATCACACTAGTTTCTTGTAAAGGGCCATGATTTAGGGACTCATAAATAGAGAATGACATAACATTAACAGAAGCTCCTAAATCTAGCATGGCATGTTTAAACCTGGTGTGACTAATTGTGTAAGGTATTGTAAATGTTCCATAGGTTCTTACACTTTAGTGGAAGTTTTCTCTAAAGGATAGCTGAGACGTTTTCGTCCATACTAATTTTCTCATTCCCTTGGAGTTTTCTTTTAGCAGTACACAGTTCCTTAAATTTTTTTGCATATCTGGGTACTTGCTTGATAGCTTCAAGAATAGGTAACTTAACCTTGAATTTTCTAAAAGTCTCCATTATCTCCTTCTCTTGTTCTTCCTTTTTGTTCTTTGCAAAACGACTAGGAAATGAAGGCTTTGTCACATATGATGGAGTAGGGGATGATGGCTTTGGATCAACCTTGGTGGATAATGATTCCTGGGTAGGTGGAATGGGCATATGGATATCTTCATTTTTCATTGAGATTCTTTCCTTGTCAACTTGGATGGTAGTGCAGTAGTTGGGCATTCAATTTCCCTACCACTACTCAAGGTTACTGCACTAGCATTTTCCCTTGGATTTCCCTCCATTTATGAGGGTAGCTTTCTTAACCCTGAGATTCTAAATGACTTACAGCTGTCGCTAATTAAACCATTTGGCTTTCCAAGTTCTGTATGCATGTCCTTGCTTCTTGTTAAAACTGCATGGAGTTTTATTGAAACTGAATAGTGTTGAAGCAAGGGTTTTCACAAGATCCTTTATTGATGCTATAGATATCTGAGGAGCCACTGGTGGTCTCACTTGGTATGGTTATTGTGGTCTTACTTGAAAACCTGGAGGCCTTGACTATGTTGCAGCTGGCTGATTACCCCCATAACTAAAATTTGAGTGATCTCTCAACCCTGGATTTTAGGTACTAGAATAGGGGTCATATTTTCTTTGATTCTTTTGAAAATTCCTTAAGGCATTGACTTGTTTTGAGTTGCTTTCTTGCAATGAAGGACACATATCCATTGGATGGCCTTGTGTGTAACAGATTCCATATTGATGCACTTGCTATTTATTTCCCCTGTCATCCTACTAACCAATGAAGCAAGTTAATTCATTTGTTGCTCACTGAAAGATGCTTGAGCTCCACTAACTTTTTGGGTAGCCATACTATCTTTAGTGTTGAACTACCTTGAATTAGCTGCAATGTTTGCAATAAGATATCTAGCAGTTTCAGGTGTTTTATCTACTAGCATACCTTCACTTGTAGCATCTATCATACTTATATCTGGACGTGCTAACCCTTTATAAAAGTATTGAATCATAAGTTGTTTACTTATCTGGTGATTGGGGTAAGTCATGCACAACTTTTTGAAACGTTCCTAATACTCATAGAGAGATTCTTGACTAAACTATCTGATTCCACATATGTTTTTCCTAATATAGGAAGCATTAGACGAAAGAAAATACCTCTAAAGGAATAGACTCTTCATTTCAGTCCAAGTGTTTACCGTTCTTGATGGAAGGTAGTAGAGCCATTCCTTGGCTGAGTCTGCTAATGAGAAAGGAAAAACTCTTAATTGAATTTACTCCAATGACACACCTTGCGGTTTCATCCCTGAACAAAGTACTTCAAATTCTTTAAGGTGCTTGTTTGGATCTTCTCCTGCCAACCCATGGAATTTTGGTAAGAGGTGGATTAGTCTTAATTTTAGCTCACAAGCCACCTCAAGTTAAGGGCACTATATACACAGTGGTTGTCAATCTAACAATGGGGCTCCCAACTTATTTAGAATCATGTTATTTCCCTCCATTTTTTTATTCAAAATGTTCAAAATGTTCAGATGATGCTAATGCAATATGAATTTCAGGATCAGGATTAGGCTCAAAAAGTGCGATGGGTTGGTGCTTATGGGATGCAACTCAGTCGAGTATTATTCGACCACCTATTAATGCTAATAATTTTGAGATCAAGCCAACTGGTGTGTTCCTAAATAGAACTTCAAACCTCAGTAACAAAGCCTCAGTTTGAATGCCTTCCAAGTGGGAAACACAACTAATATAAGTCCTTGTAGTATAGTGGTAAGTATTTTTTGTTTTTTTGAGCAATGGTCATTTTCTCGTAGAGGATTGGGTTTAGTTGATTAATCACAAAATAAATTAATAAATCAATGTTTGGAATGTAAATTGGGGGTTTTTATAAGAACAAAGGTACTTAGAAATAAAGATGAAAGCAAATAAAAGCAATAAGACTAAAGAACACAACAAACAGCAAGAAAACTAGAATAAGGTGAGGAATATCGTTGACGATTCACTCTTCTCCTTTGGACAATGGCAAATGATCATAGACAATCACTCATTATGATTATAAACATGACAATGTTTTCAACCCTCTATCTTGACTACTAATTGTCGATAACAATAAGCTTAGCTATCCCAATCTTTCTTAGTGATTTGGTAAATAGAAGAATGCTTTGTACTTACTCTCTAATCAATCAACAACCTAGAAAACACTTCCTAAATTTAATTCAATGAAAGCTTTAAGAGAAGAAAGATAGGTTAATCTAGGCAACAATCTCAAATGCTTGAATTATTTAACCTATGTTATGCTCCATATTATAGTTCTCAAGGATTTCGACATCCCTAATCACTACAAATTGCTACTTGTGAATAAGAGAATTAAACTATTACATATTCAATCCTTTATCCTAGCATTAAATGATTACTTAGTTCATTTAGTTGGCCAACCAAATAAAACCAAGCAACAAACATGAAGAAATCAAGTAGAAAAACATAAATAACTATTCAAGAGAAGTTGAATAACATTATCAATGAGTTTAATCACAAAATCATGTCCAAGGCCTTGAGTTCACCCTCAACCAAGGGGATTTAGCCTTCTAACATCAGAAAATAATCTAATACAATAATACAATCCATGAAAACTATAGAAAATACAAGAAGAATGAAGAAAAGTTGAAGAGGGAACTCTTTGAAGACTTCCAAATGGTTGAATCTTCTCTAAAATCACTCCCTTCTGCCTTTCTCTCACTCTTCTCTTCTCTTTTAAGATTTCTCTCAAAGTGTCCAAGTGATAGAATGGTGAAAATGAAGTGGAAGATGTGTTTTTAAGTGAATCAGTACACATGGGCACTACGGCCACAGATTCTGGGCGTTATAGCACCTAACCCTACAAATTAATTTGGGCATGATAGCATGTGGGTGCTGCAGCACCCAAGCTCTTGACAACACGAGTTGTGATGCTAGTTGCAACACTAAGCCTTGGGTGAAATTCTTTATCTTTTGAGCACCGCAGCGCTATCTCAAAGAACAAGGAGCTGAACTCTTAAGTCTGGAACTCTTTTTCTTCAATTTTAAGCACCGTAGTGCCCAAGAATGGGTGTTGGGGCATTGGAACTTCTAACTTTTACCTGAAAATTATAATTTTGAGCTTTTTTTCATAAGGACTTACTTCCTTATTGCTCTAAAGCATGTCTACATTGACTGCATTTCCACTTCAAAACATCTACAAAACATAAAACAAATCTTAAAACACAAGAAACTCAAGAACAAAGTAATTAAGTGCAAGAGAATTCATCATAAAAACATAACAAAATATGCACTTATCACCAGCTATTATTCATATGCTTCAAACATCACTACAATTTAGAGGTTTAGCTTATAAGGATCCAATAAACATATTAAGACCTTTCTGGATATATATGAGAGCTTCAAGAACAATTAACTCTCTATTGAAGCCATCAGACTGATGTTTTTCCCATTCTCACTATAGGATAAAGTAGTTAGACTCCCTACTACTTGGCTCTATCACTACATGGGAAGTTTTGGCCCAAAAGTTTTTGACCAAACATTTTCCACTGGCTAGGAGAGCTAAATTGAGGAATTAGAATGCCTCATTTGAGTAGTTGGATCAGGAGACATTATATGAAGCTTGGGAAAGATTCAAAGGCCTTTTAAAGAAATGACCAAATCATGGTCTATAAAAGTGGCTACAGATAGAAATATTCTACAATGGGCTGAATGGTTACTTGAGATCTAGCATAGATTCCACAGCAGGTGGTGCCCCGTTTAGCCAAATAAGTGAATGAGGCATATGTCCTATTGGAAGGGATGGCTGCAAATAACTATCAGTGGCATATTGAGAGGTCCATGACTAAGAAGGTAGCGGACATTCATGATGTGACACCAATACAACCCTAGTTGCTCAAGTTGCTACCTTAACCAAGAAATAGATAGTTTGGTGGGTTAGACATGGCAGAATCCTCTAGTTATCTATGAGCTGTGTAGGGGAAACAGTTCTTATGAGCAGTGCACTATGAGTTTTGAGTCAGTATAGTATGTTAATAACTTCAACCGATAGCAGAACAACCTTACTCGAGTAACTATAATTCGGGGTGGAGGAACCACCCAAACTTCTCATAGGGTAATAATTAGGGAACACTGCAGGCTATGAAGGCAAACCATCCACCAGGTTTTCAGCCTCCAGCAGGATCACATGCTGCTAATCAAGATCTTAAGAAGTCTTTCTTGGAGGAAGCAATGATGCAATTAGCTAATAACACTAGTTAATTCATGACCAAAACTAGAACTCTACTCTAAGAATCCAGAACACAGTTACAGAGCCAGGATGCATCCATCCAAAATCTTGAGATTCAGTTAGGTTAGTTAGCTATTAACTTAAACAACAGAACATAAGGTACATTTCCTAGTAATACAGAGATTAATCCTATGAATAACCCCAATGAGTAGTGTAAGGCTGTAACATTGAGGACTGGCAAGGTGTAATATGAGGAAGAGAGAAAATCAGAATCAACTAAGGAAACTAAAGAGAATGGTATTGAATTGGAATTAAATGATAATCAGAAGATTGACAGTGGATCTGTAGTTCAATCCAATGATAAGATCATATTTACTACACCATCACCTTTCCTCAGAGGATTCATAAGAAGAAAATCGATGCTCAATTCTCTAAATTCTATGATATATTTAAGAAGCTACACATTAATATTCCCTTCATCGATGCATTAGTTCAAATGCCTATTTACGTGTAGTTTATGAAGGACAAATTGTCTAACAAGAGGAAACTGGAGGATTTTGAGACAGCAGACCTTATTGAGGAATGTAGTGCCATCCTCCAGAAGAAATTGCCATCGAAGCTTAATGACCTAAGAAGCTTCACAATACCATGCACTATTGGTTAAAAGTTTTTGGGCAGGGCACTGTGTAACTTAAGGGCAAGTATAAATATGATGCCCTTGTTTATTTACAAAAATTTGGGGTTGACTGAGGTGAAGCTGATTAACATTACCTTACAATTGGCAAACAGATCACTGACTTACCCCAAGGGCATTGTTGAAGACATCTTCGTTAAGGTGGACAAGTTTATTTTCCTAGCAGACTTTATAGTTCTAGACATGGATGAAGTCAGAGAGGTCTCTATTATCCTAGGAAGGCCCTTTTTGGCAACTAAGAGAGCATTGATAGACGTTCTGAAGGGAAAACTTACTATGCGGGTTTTGGATCAGGACGTAGCATTCAAGGTGTACTCTTAAATACCCACATGAGTCAAATGAATGTTACAGAGTTAAAATAATTGAGAATTGCATTAGGGAGATATTTACTAAGGAACACCTCAGTGACCTTTTGAAAGATGCTATTATACACTATTCCAGTGTAACCAGACAAGAATCTAGGGAGTACCTGTAGTTTCTAAATTCTACACCACTCTTCTACCGGCTATGGAGGTATTTTGAACCCTAGACATCCTTACTGATAAAGAGTTTAAACTTATGCCATCTATCGAGGTGCCTCTTACACTGGAACCAAAACCCCTACCAAACCATATAAGTTATGTGTTTTTGGGTACTCCTTTACACTGCCTGTGATTGTATCTTCCACCCTAGATGAAGGATAGAGAGATAAACTACTAAGGGTTTTGAGAGAGTATAAACAAGCTTTGGGTTGGACAATAACTTATATAAAGGGCCTTAGCCCTTCTATCTGCATACATAAGATTCTATTTGAAGATAGTGTAAAATCCAGCACTGAACATCAGCGCTGGCTCAACTCGATTACGAATGAAGTAGTGAAGAAAGAGGCAATTAAGTGGTTATATGCATGAATCATCTATCCCATTTCTGATAGTGCATGGGTTAACCCTGTATAATATGTACCCAAGAAAGGAGGTATCACCGTTGTGCCTAATGAGAAGAATGAGCTGATCCCTCCCTGATCAATTATTAATCAGTGAGTGTACGTGGATTACAGGAAGTTAAATAAGGCAACTAGGAAGGATCACTTCCCTCTTACCTTTATTGACCAGATGTTGGATAGACTAGTTGGTCACACCTTCTACTACTTCCTAGATTGGTATTAAGGTTCTAATCAAATTGCCATTGCACTAGAAGATCAAGATGAGACTACCTTTACTTGCCCTTATGGTACATTTGCATTCAGGAGAATGCCTTTTGGGTTATGTAATGCCCTAACCACGTTTCAAAGGTGTATGATGGCTATCTTCTTTAATAGGTTGAGAAATTCATAAAAGTATTCATAGATGACTTCTCAGTCTTTGGGAGCCCATTTGATCACTATGTAGATAGTTTAGGATTGGTTCTCAAGAGATGTGTAGAGATCAATATGATACTTAACTCAGAAAAATGCCACTTCATAGTTTAAGAAGGTATTGACTTTACTTCCCAACAAAAGAAAAGGTTTTTACATGAGACTAACTTTTATTTGTGGAATGAGCTTTTCTTGTTTAAGTAGTGTGTAAATCATATCTTGCGATGCTGTGTACTAGAGAAAGAGATGGAAGACATCCTGGCCTATTGCCATGCATCTGAGTATGGAGGCCATTGTGAAAGTGATAAGACTGTAGCAAAAGTGTTACAATTAAGTTTTTACTAACCCTCTCTTTTTAAGGATGCTAATGCCTTTGTTTCTAAATGCGACAGGTGCCAGAAAACTGGTAACATCTCCTGGAGACATGAGATACCCCTTAATTGTGTTTTGGAAGTGGAGGCATTTGATGTATGGGTGATTGATTTTAGGTGACCCTTTCCACCGTCCTATGGAAATCAATATATCCTCGTCGCTGTAGATTACATCTCTAAATGGGTAGAGGCAGTGACCTTATAGACCATTGATGCAAAAGTGGTCCTATTTTTCTTGAAGAAAAATAGTTTTACTCTCTTTAGTACCCTCCGGGCAATTATAATTGATGGAAAAACCCATTTTTGCAACAAACAATTTGAGGTGCTTTTGACAAAATATGGGGTTAAACATAAGGTAGCCATAACATACTACCCCCAGACCAATGGGGAAACTGGGGTGACAAACAGGAAGCTGAAGAGAATACTAGAAAAGACAGTGAATCCTAACATGAATGACTAGTCCAAAAAGCTTGATGATGCTTTATGGGCTTATCGGATAGCATATAAGACCTCGATAGGGATGTCATCTCCAGTGGAGTTAGAACACTGTGTATACTAGGCAGTTAAAAAGATAAATTTTGACTTGAAACATGCGGGTGAGAAGAAGTTACTCTAGCTAAATGAGATGGATGAGTTCTGTCGCCAAGCTTATGAAAATGATAAATTTTACAAAGAGAAAACCAAGGGGTGGCATGATCAGAAGCTGGTGCACTGACACTTTGAGCCAGGACAAATAGTCCTATTATATAATTCCAAGCTTAAGCTGATTCTAGGAAAACTGAAGTCCCTGAGGTCAGTACCCTTCCTTGTCACTAAGGTATCACCTTATGGAGCTATTGAGATTATGGAAGCGAGCTTCAACCAGAGTTTCATAGTTAATGGACAGCGTCTGAAGCATTACTGGGGAAGATCAATTGAGTAACCCTCCATCACCTTGGTTGAGACTAAGTGATTTTGAGATAGTCTGGCTGATGACTATAAACCAAGCACTACACTGAAGGCAACCCATGCTTTAAGATGTTTTTGTTTCCATTTTTTCTATTTTTGCGTCTCTTATGTTTTGTTTTTATGAGTTGGAGTCTCAGTCTCATGTTTGGTATTCATTGTAGAGAACATGTGAGCTTAAAGCTTTTGGATTCCATTCTAGGAACAAGAACTCAGTGGTTAAGAAGTAGGGCATTCAAGAATGGGGCATAACAACTAATCATTCCAGTTACATCCTTGTGCAAATCTATAACCAAAACAAGGCACAGTTCACTGCACAACCTGAAGCGGTGGTCATACCCATTATTCATGAATTTTATGTGAATTCATTTAAGCATAAGCATCATAAAGTATACGTGCAAGGATGGCACATTCACTTTGATAGCTAGACCATTAACACATATTATGGGTTCCTTGACATAGAGGATGACGAGTACCACAGCTTCATTCATGAGGAAATTGATTGGGATGAACTCATATAGTTGTTGAACAGACTAAGCACGAGATGGAGAATGTTCAATGGGGAGCTGGACTCTTTCAAGACAAACACCATGGATAGAGAATGTAAGGCCTGGCATTACTTTATAGGGGCCAAGTTGATCTCGTTAGTCACTTTAGTGATGTAACGAGGGATAGAGTAGCACTTATCTTTGCCATCAAACGAGGCTTCTTTATCGATGTCGAGAGAGTCATATAGACTTACATCACTTAGTGTGCCCAGTCCCCTTTAGGTAGTCTTTTTTTTTCCTTCACTATTCATAGCCTTATGTAAGGATGCAGATGTGGTATGGGACAACAAAGAAGAAGTTCTGCACCCTAAGAAATACATTGACAACAATACATATTGGTCCATTCAGGGATAAGGAGGAGGTCGAACAGGCAGTGCCACTAGCACCACATCTAGCTCTTGCTAGTGTTAACACTATTCTTGAATGCATGTTACACCTGGATGCTGAGTTTGCTAGCTTGTGGGCTGACATGAAGGAATGACAGTGAGAATGGTAAGCTGATATTGAGTTTTGCCAATATGCGATGGAATCATTCATAGTCATTGGTTAGCTACTCACCTAGTAGGCTACCAATGGTGGTGCAATCCCTACTCAGTTGCCCTATATGCCTATCTACCCACCCTCGGTCAACACCCGAGAATGACAATGACAACTAGTAGCGAAAGTGAGGATGAAATCTGAATCATCAAGGTAGTACCTCCTATTTTTGAATATTTGCCTTCTTTTTATGTTGTTATGCTATTTTCTTAATTTTCAATTGAGGGCAATGGAAACTCTAAGTTTGGGGTGTACTTTAGTGAAAATTTAGTAGTATAAGTTATGTAATGACTATATGCTTCACTGTTATATCATGAATATGTACTGTTCCCTAAATGTCTATATTACCTAGAAATTGTTTACTGGTATAGTTCTATACTGTGAAAAAAATATCAATTGGATATATTTTATCTGTTATGAACTCAAGGAGAATGAAAGATGTTTGAGTGCTAAGTGTACTAATTTCTATGTGAGTATCTACTTGCTTGAATTTACTTGAACCAAATTGAGGCACTAAGTCATGAACACATAGCCAGCTATAAGTTTAGAGTAAGTTTATGTTGATTTGGAAATACACCCCATTAGATCTCACCTAAACTCTATAACTTATTCAAAGAATCTCTCAAGGTGAAATCCTAGGCAGACACATCACTATAGAAATGATCTAGGCCATCTTTAGATGTTTGAGTCTTTCTAGTCCTACCCTAATCATCTAATCCTTAGTCATCCTATATTGAGTCTTTACATTAGTCTTTCTTTAAATAGCCGCACTGACTACCCATAGCCTACATACACTTATTGACCTTTATCAAGAAAATTCACTGTTTGACTAGCCATTGAAGTTAGAGGAAAGGAATGTAAAAGAGCTAAATGAGTGCAAATTAATAAAGCTACAGTGGAACCACCAATATATTTGCAAAAAAAAAAAAATACGAACCACAAGAATAAAAGAATAAGTTGGGGGTTGAGAGCAAGAAAAAGAAAGAAAAATGTAGGAACGAAAAACTAGATAAAGTGAATAAAAGTTGCTCCCAGTGCTCTGAACACACAGAACAAAAGCTTTATCTATAGTATGCCCTCTTTAATGGTGATATTTTGGTAAAATTTCTTGCTTTAAATCCCTTATCTTTCTTTCTTTACCCCATCACCCATGGTCTTACATTAGTGGAGAGTGATTTGAGACTAGGCATATGAAATGAGAAGTTACTTCTCATTGAGATTATTTAAAATTCAGTCCAATTGCATAAATTGATCTAGACCATAGGAAACTGAGTGCTAGTTACAACACACACACATTCAAGTGACTCAAGTAGGTAAAAAAAAAAACAACTAGGATAGGGTTAACATGCTACAACACTTTAATAGTTCAAATTTTTCCATGAGCTAGGACACAGGTAGAATGTTGAGATAGTGAAGATGATAAATTTCTTTGAGAATTAACTTGTCCTAATTTAAAATTAACTGCTTTATGGATTATTTTCTTGTTTTACTTAGGACGACCAAAAGCGTAGGCTTGGTGGTATTTGATAATTGCATAATTGGTTAATATAATTATGTCTCCAACATATATTTGAGCTATGATTTATCACATTTTGAGCATATTAATTGGATTTTTTGTCATTATTTTCAATGTAGACGAATTGGTAGTAGTCAAAAGGAAAAAAAGGGTAATTCTGAGCTAAAAGTCAGAAAGCACAGCCCTGAGGTATGAAGTTGCAACGCCAGAAAAGATTTCAAAAAATTCTAGATCCAAGTTAGAGAGCTTAGTGCCGTGGCACCCATAACAGAGAAAATTGATACAAGTCAGAGGACTCAGTGTCGCGGCGCTCATAACCCAGAGCCATGGTGCTACACCTAAATTTTAGGAATTGATATTTTATATACCCAAGCTGCAATGCCAAGAGCCAAAGCCATGGTGCCAGCACTGCTGAGTCACTAAAATAAGCTGAAAATTAATCATAAACCTACCTTTTGACTTTGAAAAAGAAGAGCTTTGTTTTGAGGGACACTAGAAGAAGCTTATGGAGGAGTTTTTAAGATGGAGAAGTGAAGAGACATGAACGACAACTACATAGCTTTAATTTCTTCCCTCTTTTCATCTCCTTTCTTTAGGATTCTGATGTATTTTTTCTTTTTAAATATGTTGTTTGCAACTCCAGTGATGGAGTAGATACTTTATCATAGGATTACAAATTGAACCCACATGTATTCCATTTTTTGATTTAATTCTTAATAAAGTTGTGTTTTTATCGTCAATTACTTCCTCTCTTCTTTGTTTCATGCATTCAATCTACTGGCCATAGGTTAATTTAGGGAACCTTTGGTACTTTGGAAAAGGGATTTGGGGTTTTGTCATGAATTGAGGGATGTGTGATCATTCAGCGGAAGCGGTGAGATTGTATAGGATATGAATATACCTACACAACACAAACAGTCGTTAAATAGGGAATTGAACTTAATGAACCACTTGATTAGAGATTGCTTATAGGAATATAGGGTGAATCTAATTAAGGGTAACTCCACTTAATCTTGGGAGAGGTAATTGGATAGTTAAGGACCCTGGCAGGTAATTGAGGTAATTAATTGACTTTATTGGGGTGAGAATTGAGATTGGTAAAGTGTGGGAGAAATTTGTAATCCTAGGATTTTCAGAATTATAGTCTTACATCTTGAGTTATTTGGAATTTATATTTATAATTGCTTTAATTAGTTAATTAGTTAAATTTCTTTGATTATTTGTTTGATTAAGATTGGGAAAGATAAAAGTTAGTTGTTAACGAACTAGTAATGATTTTTCATAGGAACGATAACTCACTCACTCTGTATTACTTGTCATGATAGCGTACACTTGTATTTTGCATAATTATAAAATCACGAATAAGTTTTCGCCTTTAAAAAAAAAAATTAAAAGGGTAATATAGAAATAAAACTAACTACTCACTATTCCTTAGAAAAAGAAAGCAAACAATTAAGAAGATAATATCAAAATGATAATGACAAATTTAGTTCCATAATCTAACTCCAAACACATATACTAGTATAAATAATGGTTAGAGTATTACTATAGTTATTTAAGTTGTATAAAAATATTAAAATCGTTCTCAAAGCTAGACTCGTACAAGTAATAAATTGAAAAGTAATTTCGTACCCATTACCCGAATTTTTTTTTTAATTGGACAAATTTCTCCCCTACTTATATATGTTTGTTGAAATCTATTTGTATTTAAATTAAAAGAAAAAAATCAAATAAAAATTAATATACTTTGGAACAGATATACATAGTCCCAAATTATCAAATATTATTCTCAATTAAAATTACTCTCAAATAATTAGTTCTTAAAACAATATAAATGTATAACAATAATTAAAACAGTAGATAAATATTCCAAACGATACGATGATGCCTCAAAACACAACAACCATCCAAAAAAATTAGAACTTTCAAATCTTCGTTTAATTGTTTGTTAAACATGAAGTCATTCTCTTGACTTTTGTAACCATGAAATAAGGTTAGGATATACCAACTCAATCATGAATTCTATTACATTATATATATATATATATATATATATATAATGGAAGTGAGGCTATTGGCACTCTTTTATAACAAACTTTTTTAGGGATTGCCACAAATATCACTTTATTAACTTACTTTTTTTATATTAATTAAACATTTGAATCTATTCATACTCCTAATTAACTCTATCACTTATGCAATTAAAATATTATTTATTAGATAAACAGTTAATCTATCTACGCATTTATTCTTCTTCCAGCCTACTATTCACAAAGTTAAAAGTGATTCAATTTTTCACATAATCAAATGTTGGTAAAACATCAAAATATTGATAAAAGTAATGATGCTGATAAAATATTTTGCTTTGATGATG
Source organism: Ceratonia siliqua (assembly GCA_034509205.1). Lineage (NCBI taxonomy): Eukaryota > Viridiplantae > Streptophyta > Magnoliopsida > Fabales > Fabaceae > Ceratonia > Ceratonia siliqua. The sequence continues at coordinate 1,280 of JASKGM010025036.1, read as the reverse complement.
CAACACTACAAGAAAACAAGGTTTTCTTATGGAAACAAAATATGTCATAAATTGTTACGGCAACTATAACTTCATTCTCACGGATAATGTATTCCGAAAGATTTATCACGGGTTTTCTGACAGATAATTTTTTTTGTGAGCATAAGATGTGAGAAATGCCATGCGACTTCCATGAGAAACAACATGCGAACATGGCAGGAAGGTGGCGTAAAGAGATTCTCACGACATTTATGACCTTAGGTCGTGATACAAGTTCTAACGAACACTTATCTATGAGAATCAACTCAGTTAATGAAACACATTGTTTCAATTGTTTTTTCATGGATTGTGTTCGTGAGAACGTGTTTGACAGACCAATTTCATGATAAATTCTATCAGAAAGTTAGATATATCAGAACAACTTCCGCCTCCTTCTTCCATTTTAGTTTACTCATTTTCTTTCTCTCTAAACTCATTTTCTCCCTAGTTTTTCGGTCCAAATAGATTCTCTGGCTACTTTTGAGCATTTTCCGGTGGGTGAGGTGGTGTTTAGTCCATTTCATTCCTCCATTTCAAGCTTTGGATTACTTGAGGTTGGCCAAAATCTTTCCCTTTTTGTACCTCTAAATTTTCTCTGTTAATTTACAAATTTTGAGTAAGTTTTTAGTTGTTTTTTAGTTTTGTTCAAGTATATGTGTTGGTGGATAGCTATTTGATAGTGTATGGAGTTGATTTATGGATTGGTTTAATATTGTGGGATATTAATTATGTTGAAATTCGAAATAGAGTGTTCAAATTGGAGATGTAGATTTTTTATGTTGAAATTTCTTTAGGGCTATTTTTATTGGACGATTTATTGTAATTTTTCTTGAATTATTTTGAATGAATTTCAATTTTATGGTTTTTGTGGCTTGATTGAATAAATTAAATTATGTATGATACTGTTTATATTTTCACAATTTTTTTGGGTCATTTGTAGTATGATGGATGTTGAGTGTTTGGCTATTTTCTTATATTTTTAATTATTTAGGATGAATTTCAATTTTATAGTGTTTATTGCTTAATTTAATAAATTAAATTATGTATAATATTGTTAATATTTTGACTAAATCTTTTGGGGGTTCTGTTGTATGATGGATGAATCTCAATTATGGGATGGATGTAGTACACACTTTGTACTTTCAACGAAGGTACGGTATCCGCAGTTGGTGTTATAGAAGTGGTGGTCTTGAATAAGCAAGCGGTGCAATTTCTGTTACAAAAAGAGCTGTTGAGTAAATAGAAGCTCTGGTCCTATCCTG
>JASKGM010025026.1:0-27992 GCA_034509205.1 Ceratonia siliqua | reverse complement strand
GTTTGTACTAATCAAGGCAGACACTTCAGTCCCTTTTACTGTTTCATCAGCACTGTCCTTACTAACTCGCCTAAGGCAGGAGAATGCATCACTGAAAGTGAGTGAATTAGTTCCAGAACCAGTCAAAATCTGCGTACGAGCAACTTCATAGTCAGGTTTCAATCCCACCAGGAAGCATTGTACAGCAACCTGCTCTTGCATTTCTTGCATTTTCTTAACATCACTAGAGACTGGAAAGTGTCTTCATCTCTTCAAACGCATGTTTAGTCTCAGTATAATAATTCAAGAGCGGCTTCCCATCATCTTGCTTTGCTCGATACACATTAGCTAAGACTTCCTGAACATGGATCAAATTTTCTTTGCTGGCAAAAAGTTCTTCCAGATATTTCCACAACTCTTTGACACTGTTACAATGACTAGTAGCATCATCTAATTCAGGCTCTAATGTTTTCTGTATCTGAGAAAAGATTTTATCATCTTCCATCATCCATTTCTTCTTTGCAGCCATATTTGAATTTGCTGGTGGGTCTTCAGTGAGATGTTCTGCCATGTCAATGGCAGATAAATACCTCCTAATGGTTCTCTGCCACTGAGAAAAGTTCTTTCCACTTCCATTTAGCTTTCTATTAGTAATTCTGGAGGAAGATGTTATCTCAGTAACAAACTTCCTCTCCAGACTGTCATCAGCCATTATAGAGATGAAGAAAAATGAAATGGAAGAAGACACAGAATGAGAAAACTGAAATTGTAGAAATGTTTAACCAAGTGCCCTGAATAATCCCACAAATTCAGAATTGCTCAAACCAGATAGCAAGAACCTGAGGGATCGATCCGTACAGGTGCGAAACTGGTTTTTTTTAGCAAGCCCAGTCACCGGACGGCAACCCTGGACCTCCGGCGAGCACAGACATTGCCGACCACCCCTTCTGCACCGTCCTCAATCGCCGGCAGCTCCACTTGGTGGTCAAAACTGGAACCACTGGCTAACGGTCATCTGCGCACGCACTGCATACCAATGTGCGTAACTGTATCGCGCCTTCAGAGAAGAGAAACGAGGGAGAAAAACAAGCCGGGGAGAAGAAAACAGAGTTTAGCTTGATGGGTCAGTACCAACCCATGCTCTAATACTATGTTAGCATTGAGAAGAAGAAGCGAGGCAGAAAAGAGGGAAGGAGTAACGGGAGAGAGTTTGAAAAGCCAGACACCTTATTTAGGGTTGGCACAATAATATATATATGGAATAGACTAACAATAGGAATAGACAAGGTTACCCTTACTACAAATAGGATAAGACACTTATACCCTTACATACTAACAATATATATACATGATCACCTATATAATAAGACAAGGTTTTTCATTATTTCTCTTTCCCTTCAACATGGTATCAGAGCCCAATTTCTAAAATCCTAAAATCCCCAAATTTAGAAACCCAAATTTCAGAAATCCTCAATTTTCAGAAATCCCCAATTTCAAATCATAATTTCTTAAATCCCAAATTTCTCCTCCCAATCAGCCCACCTCCCTTCATCGACGACTATAACCCCCGTCGCTGGTCACCTCTGCCCTTGTCGGTGCTGGCCACTCGCTGAAGAAGACAGATGTGCGCGAACTGAGTGAACAGCGCGCGTAGGTTGTGTTTTGGACGTTATTGAACAGCGCGCGTAGGTTGTGTTTTGGACGTTATCTGGCTGGATCTTGCGTTGTGGTGGCTGCTTGGTGGTTTTCCGGCGGTTGAACCACGTTTCCGGTGGATGAACGGCTGCAAATAGTCGTTATCGACGGTGAACATCGGGTATTTCAATGTGGATGTCTGATTTTTGGATGATTTGACTTTGGGTAATCCGAATTTGGTATTATCTCACTTGGGTAATCTGATTTTGGAGCAATTTGGCGTAATTGGTACGTTTTTTTTTTTAGTATTTTTGATATATTTACTTACTTGTTTTGTGTGAAGTTAGTCTTCAATGGCTGAAGAACACTCTGTTGTTACTCAACCTCCTCCGGGAGAGGTTGAAACCCAAAAATTGGTGTTCGAATTAATTCCTACACCTACCAAATTACTGACCAGAAGTTGGAGGGTCCCTGTAATTACCTTCAATGGAGAAAGGCAGTGGAGATGCTCATATACGGTGTTGAGATGGAGGATCATTTGATTAGTAATGCTCCAACAGGTGAGTTAGCAAAGAAAAAGTGGATCTGAGAGGACAAACATCTGTATGGGTTGATCAGACAAACCTTAGAGGCTCGGATTGAGGATATCACTACCCATTGTGATACAGTCAAGGACCTTTGGGAGTACTTAGGGTCCTTATATTCAGGGAAGAAGGATATGTCTCATCTCTATGATGAAATTCAGGAGGGAGGTCTCTTTGACTGATCACTTTGCTCAATTCAAGAAAGTGTACGAAGAGTTTAATACCTTGATGCCCATTACTAGTGATGTGGGGGTAATGAAGGAGCAAAGAGAGCAGTTGGCTGTCATGTGCTTTCTTACTAGTCTCCGGGATGATTACAGTGCTGCCCGCTCACAAATTCTGACTGGGTCTGATAAGTTAAAATTACAGGATGTGTACTTTCGCCTTCTTAGGACTTCTAGGGAGTCCTCTAAAAGTCAGATTAGACCCAGTGATTCCTTTGCTTTTGTGGGTACTAATGGGAGAGGTGGCCATGGTGGTTTCAGAGGTGGACGAAGTGGTGGACGTGATAATAGTGATACCAAGATAGTGTGTCATTACTGTAAGGAATATGGGCATTTTAAGCGCAACTACCCAAAGCTTCTTGCCAAACAGTAACGATTTGCCAACACTGTTGCTTAAGATAGTGTCCCAGATAGTGACACTAAGATGGTCTCTATGACGGCGGATGAGTTCGCTCGCTATACAGAATTTGCTTCAACTCATATAGCCCATATTGCCTAAACAGGTATTTCCACTGCTTGCCTTTCTTCTACACCGAACAGCTGGGTCATTGACTCATGTGCCACAGATCATATGATAGGAAACATGAGTATTCTTTCTTGCTTTTCCCCTGCATCTCATCTACCTCGTGTCACCTTAGCCGATGGCTCCACCACACCTGTTGTTAGTAGTGGCACTGCTTACCCCACACCTTCCATACCCTTATCCACTGTGTTATACTTTTCCAAATTTTCATTCAATTTAATGTCTGTTAGGAAAATCACCAAAGCCTTAAACTGCAGTATTGCATTTTTTCCTGACCATTGTGTTTTTCAGGATCTTGGGACGAGGCGGATTACTAGTAGAGGCCGCGAGTCAAATGATTTGTATGTCTTGGAGTGCACGCCTCCTTCGGTTCCTAGCTCAGTTGCCTGTCCCAGCACCTTGTTCCCTTTGGATCTCCATTGTCGTTTAGGTCATCCTTCTCTACAAAGCTTGAAGTAGTTATGTCCTAGTGTCAGTTCTGTGTCTAGGTTAGACTGTGAGTCTTGTCAGTTTGCTAAACATTGTTGTATGTCTTACCCTTTGAGAGTCAATAAACAGGCTGCGTCCTTTTTTTATGTTGTTCATTCTGATGTTTGGGGTTCTTGTCTAGTCTTGTCTAAAACTGGTTTTTGATATTTCGTTACTTTTGTTGATGATTATTCTCGTGCAACTTGGTTATATTTAATAAAAAATCGTTTAGAAGTGTTCTCTGTTTTCTCTAATTTTTGTTCTGAGGTTCAAAATCAGCTTAATAGTACTATCAAAGTTTTACGCAGTGATAATGCCATTGAGTTTTTCTCTTCTTCTTTTACTTTTTTTATGGCACAACGTGATATTATACACCAGTCTTCATGTGTATACATGCCCCAACAGAATGGGGTTGCTGAACGAAAAAATAGACATTTGATGGAAGTTGTACGGACCCTTTTATTTTACATGAAAGTATCTAAATCGTTTTGGGCTGATGCAATCTCTACTGAATGTTTCCTTATTAATCGTATGCCTTCCTCTGTATTGAATGGTCAAATTTCTTACTCTATTTTGTATCCCTTACAGCCTCTGTTTCCCTTGTCTCCTCGTATTTTTGGTTGCACTTGTTTTGTCCATGATGTGCGTCCTCAAATTTCAAAACTTGATCCTCGATCTTTGACGTGTCTTTTCCTTGGATACCCTCGATCTCAAAAGGTGTTTTTCTCTGGAGTTGGAAAAATATGTTGCGCCTGCTATGTCACATTTTTTGAGACTACCCCTAGCCAGTTAGAGACTCTTGCCTCTAAAGATGATTTCTTGATCTATCGTGCTCACTCATCATTCGATGCTCCACCTACACCCCCTGCCCTCTTATTACCCACGTTTATTCCTACAGACCTCGTGCCCCAGAGTCACCCTTAGCTCTGCCACTCCAGGATGTACCGGTCGTTCTTTTGGAGACCCTTTACTCGCAGCCATTATCACTTTCCTCGTCTCCGGATCCGTCTCTTGATCTTCCCATTGTCCTGCGAAAAGGTAAACGTTCCTGTACTTACTTTATCTCGTCTTTTGTTTGCTATGACCACCTCTTTCCTGTCTTTCAGACTTTTGTGACCTCCCTAAACTCTGTTTCTGTTCCTAAAACCGTGAGGGAGATGCTTTCTCATAATGGTTAGACTAAAGTAATGAAGGAGGAAATGTTGGCTGTTGATCACAATAACACATGGAAACTTGTTTCTCTCCCTCATGGGAAACAGGTAGTTGTGTGTAAGTGGGTTTACACGGTCAAAGTTAACCACGATGGTTCCATTGCTTGTCTTAAAGCTCGATTGGTAGCCAAAGGATATGTCCAAACATATGGGGTTGATTATTTGGGGACATTCTCTCCTGTTGCGAAGATGGCATCTGTTCGTCTCTTTATCTCTCTGGCAGCCTCTTCTCATTGGCCTCTTTATCAGTTGGATGTTAAAAATGCCTTCTTGGATGGTGATTTACAGGAAGAAGTTTATATGGAGCAACCACCTGGGTTTGTTGCCCAGGGGGAGAGTGGGAAAGTATATCGACTCCGGAAGTCATTGTATGGACTGAAGCAATTTCCTCGGGCATGGTTTGGGAGGTTAAGTGATGTGGTCCTTGAGTTCGGTTTGCAATGGAGTAGTTATGATCACTCTGTTTTTTATCGGCAATCTAGTGGTGGTTACATCCTAATGGTTATTTATGTTGATGATATTGTGATAACAGGAAGTGATAGTAGTGGCATCTTTGCCCTAAAAAAATTTCTTTAGTCCAAATTTCAGACCAAAGACTTGGGGTACTTAAATATTTTTTGGGAATTGAGGTTACTGGGAGTAGAAAGGATATCTTTCTATGTCAACGCAAATATATCCTAGATTTTTTGAGTGAGACGGGTCTACTTGAAGCCAAACCATGTAAAACCCCCTTGGTTCCCAACTTGAAACTTACAGTTGATAGTGGAGAGTTACTATCTGACCCTGAGAGTTATAGAAGAATGGTAGGAAAGCTTAATTATCTTACGGTGAGTTGTCTAGATATCTCATTTGCAGTAAGTGTACTGAACCAATTTATGTCATCTCCTCGTACTGATCATTGGGATGCAGTTCAGAATATACTCCGGTACTTAAAAGATGCGCTAGACCGTGAGATTCTTTATGGTGATTATGGACATTGTCAGGTTGAAGGCTTTTCAAATGCTGGTTGGGCAAGTTCCCCCATAGATAGACGGTCTACATTTGAGTATTGTGTTATTGTTGGAAGAAATCTTGTGTCTTGGAAGAGCAAGAAGCAGAATGTGGTAGCAAGGTCGAGTGCAGAGTTTGAGTATCGAGCCATGGCTCAAGTAACCTACGAGCTCATGTGGGTATCTCAATTGTTAGGTGAGGTTGGTTTCCACACTTCTGCACCTATGAAGCTCTGGTGTGACAATCAAGCAGCACTTCATATCGCGTCCAACCCTGTTTTTCATGAGAGAACGAAGCATATTGAAGCCGACTGCCACCTTATTCGAGAGAAGATTCAGCAAGGACTAATATCTACTAGTTATGTCAAGACTAGTGAACAATTAGCTGGCATATTCACGAAGGCTCTTAATGGGAATCGGGTCAAATACATATGTAACAAGTTGGGCTTTATTGGTATATATGTTCCAGTTTGAGGGGGAGTGTTAAAGAGTATCTAAACTATATTAGTAAGGGTATTTTAGTCTTTAGTCTTTTAGTCTCAGTATTTCTATTAGATTGTATTTCCTTTTTCTATTATATATATACATGATCACTTGTCTAATAAGACAAGGTTTTCCATTATTTTTCTTTCCCTTCAACACCTTCCAATGAGGATTAATCAGGGTGAGGGAAATATGAAAGAAAGGCTGGGTGGTAAATGTCTAGGTAGCTGAAGGTGTGCTATCTACATCTGGTTTGGTCGTGGTATGATTGCATGATAATTTGTGTTGCTTCAATCACATTCTTTATAAAAATCGCTGTTTGATGAATGCTCTATTATTGCTTTGTTACTAATTTTCTTTCAATCACCTGCAGGTGATGTTGCTGCTCTAGGGTGGTGGGACTTATTTATTAACTTTGGGTATTACCAAATTTACATTTCTGATAGACTGATTGTATATGGTTGTTCGTCTTGGGTCTTTGACCTTCATAAAATCTTTGTATCCTTTTGCAGCATTGCAGAATGCTTTTCCTTTCTTGTTTGTACAAAGTGGTACAATCCAACAATTCATGGAAAATGTCACGTTGACATTACAGAACCCTGTTCATCGTCATTTTCATCATCATTTACTATAAGATACCTGGACTGGGATAGAGGCTTGGTGGTTTCCTCAGATGAAGATAGGCGGCAAAATGGGCTATGCAATCTGCAGGACATTGGTGGGCATATTATGAAGATTCCATTCATTGGTTTCCAAATTCTTCTGTTTATGCATTTAGAGGTACAAGAGATGCTAAGAAAGGGCATATTAATTTTTTCAGAATATTTAAGTTTCTGTCTTTTTATTTTCTCATTTATTTTGTTTTAATTTTAGGGAACACCACCTAGTGCCAGAAATATATCATTTGGGGTTGTTTTTTCTCCCCTTTTCTTGTTGCAAGGAGCTGGGGTTTTATTTGCGGCATATAGATTAGTGGAGAAAATAGTTCTTCTACTTTACAGTGGAGATGTTCCTCGAAGATATGCAGCTATAGCATCAAAAACCCGTGATTGTTTTGGGTTCTTGCATCATGGGTCAAGGTATTAGAGTAGTTCTCATTGCTACAAAACTGAAATTATCTTTGGCAGTTTCTCTGCTGATCCAAGAAACAGATAGTGTTCAACTGCCATGGAGATATTGTCATTGCTTGCATTTTCTGCATTAACAGGTTGCTGGGTTGGTGGTCAATAGATGAAGGAAGTCGAGAAGAACAAGCTAGACTTTATTGTGCTGGGACTTCAGGGTCAGTTTCCCCCCCTCTAAAATAGCAAATATTTTTAAGTGTGCAGTTTCAAAAGTTAAGTAACTGTGGAGAACATATTCAACTGTGGCTTATTTTGATGGTCATAACTATATCATGATCTACTATTTAGGTATAATACTTTCTCCCCCGATGTGGTGAAGAAAATGCCTAAAGCAGATCTTGTTGAAGAGGTAAAGACATTGTTTTGTTTTTCTATATCAAAATATGTAGCTATAGCATCATTCTTAAATCATGTTTTTCTCATTTTAGAATGAACTAATTAAGCCAATTATGTAAGCAGGTTTGAGTCTTTTTCATACATATAAGTAATCTCAATTCTTCTAACTCCCAGATATGGAAACTCCAAGCTGCATTAGGTGAGCAGACAGAGATCACAAACTTTAGCCAGCAGGAGTATGAAAGACTCCAAAACGTAATATTCTCAACCTTGATTGATTGTCTTCTGCGTTATAAATATGCGAATCGCTCTAATTTTGGTTGTATAAGTACATTATCAGCTTTTTGTCAAAGATCATTATCTTCAATTTCATTGATGAGTAGGGACCTGATATGTGTGCTTAGTTCCTGGGTTTTGATTAATAGATATTTACGCAAAAGTCGAAACTGATCAGGATCTAGCATATAGGATTTTTGTTTAATTTAAACGGGTTGATTGCGTTATCTACCATGAAGTATTAAGTGATTTTCATTGTCTAACTAAACTGCTGATTGACTATGACTTTGTGACAATCCTTGAATTTCTTGATTTGTTTGCAGCAGTAAAATCCTAGCATCATAATCTTTGTTTTACTTAAAAGTGAATTTAAATATGCTTAAAACCTGACTGCAGAAAGCTACCAAAAGGGAAAAAGGAAAGGAATTGAGGGAGGGGGGTTAATAATCTGAGGAAAAGGATCACTTCTAATTAAAACAAAATTTGGGACTAGATTCTCTTGAATCATATATAATACTGAGTTAATTCTATTCAAGTGTCTTTTTCAAACGCACAATTATGGAATACGGTACCGCATGAGATTCAGTATTCTCCTTTAGTGCGATTATGAGGCACCATTATGGAATACGGAACCTTTAGAGGTACCAGAAAAAAATTAACTATGTAATATTTTCTCTTGTAACCTTCTTCATTTTCACTTTACTGCCTTTTTCATACAATACATGAATACAACGGGGGGACTTTGCAAATGATTTGTAAAACTAAGACTTTCATAGTCATAGAAGAGTCTACATTCTGATCCCGTACTTCATAGCAAGGGTAGAGTGGCCTAGCATTTATTCCCTTGGGGACCAGTACTCCACAAAGCTATTGGATACCTAATCTTTTAACTTAGAGGAATACCTTACAAAAACAAACGAGTTAATTCCATTCAGGTGTCTCATGAGATTCTATATTACTCTCTCGCGCTATTCTAATGCACTGTTCTGGAATTATCTAAGGCATTTCTGACCAAAAGTAATTTATATATTCATGCACAAGCTTTCTTGTTAGTATTATTGTTACTCTGTTTTCATGGGTTCTTTTTGTTCATTGTCCTTTAGTGACAGTCTACCATGAGGCTCTAATACACTGTTAACTAAGTTATTGATAAATTATTCAGGAAAAGATCTTATGTAGAGTTTGCTTTGAAGAGCAGATAAATGTGGTCCTGCTTCCTTGTAGGCATCACATTATTTGCAGGTAAGAGCCCTGGCATAGCTCGTCCCTTTCATTCTTAGAATTTGACTGCTTTTGCTAACCTAAGCCCTAAGTAAAAGAATTCTCTTATACTATGTTGGTTTCAAGAAGTATCACCACTCCCCTTTTCTTCTCCACAAATGAATGTAAAAATAGAAGCTAGAAGATAGTGGCACCATATTTTACAATTTTATTGCCTTTGAAAATTCCAAGTAGGTTGCTGTGTGGGTGTGTGTGTTTGTGTTTTTTTTTATAAATTTTATTTTGGTCGTGGAAAGATAGTGTTGCTGTCAATTGATGCTTAAACAGATTTTTTATATCATTTTTGAGAATATGTTTCATTCCAACTTCACGGGTTTTTTTATTATCGAAATATTGTAGTTATCATTTAAGTACTTTGAAAGGGTTAAATTTAAATAAAATCATACTCTAAAGTGATACAAAATTTGCAGAATATCAAATTGTTGACAACACCATCTTTACATGACTATAATAAGATTTTTGTTTTTATAAAAATTTAGGGATAATTCCTTTTAAGTACATCCAAAGATATTGTATCCTATAACAGTGTTTCATGATATTTTTTTTTCTAATGCCTCAAAAATTTCAGAACATTATTTTATAATAGCACTAAATAAGAAAGTGAAATTTCATTAGCCATCCATATGGAATTCGGTGCCTCTAGAGACAACAGAATATGGGTAAATTATTTTCATGTATCTCCACATGTATTGTATTCTAGAATGATATGTTGAGATTTTAATTTCTTATTTGGTGTCATTTATGAAGCATGAGAAGGGAAAGTAAATCTCATAAAATATTATTTTAAAATATAATATTTCTAAAGATACCTGAATAAAATTATTTGTTAATTTTTCTTAATAGCATATCTGTTAATATCATTACACAGAAACTAACATATATCATATCAAAAGCCTTGTGTTTATCCATTCTGATTTTACTGTTTTTTCTTGGATAACAGCACTTGCTGTGAAAAGTGTAAGAGGTGCCCTGTCTGTCGGGTGACCATTGAAGAAAGGATGCCTGTATATGATGTGTAGATTAAATGCACAGGTTGAAGACTCATAGGTATATCTCTGAATCTTGCTTTTGTTTTTTTAGATCAGGCAAGAATCAGAGAAAAACTATTTAAGGTGGTTTCTCTGCTCATAGGTGTGGTCAAAGTCAAAGGTTGTCTATAAGTTTAGAAAGTTAGGTAGAAGTTTACTTTTCCTCGTTTCTAGTGTATTCATTTCTTGCAATTACTGTTATAATTCGATTGGAAGCATTATCCTCCTCATAGCTAATTGGCTCACTCTCATCTCGATTTTTAATACTCATTTTGTTACATTTAAAATAATAAGAATTAAGAAAATTATTAAATAGTATTAATTATAATAAAAAGTAGTTATATTATATTAAATTATTTTTATTAAAGTTAATTTAAATATTTATTATTGCATGGAAGATAATAACAAATAAAGAAAAAAATTAAAAAAAATAATTAATGTTTTATTAGTATTGTAAAATGATAAATAATTTAAAATAAATTAAAAATCTTAAAATGATAATTATTTTGAAACGAAAAGTGTACAAGATAATCTCTATTTATGAAAAGTATATAAATTAAATTAATTAAAATAGATATAGAAGTATGTTAGAGGAAGCAGATTCTTTAAAGTTTAAGTGAATTTCAAAAGATAAGTTTTGGGGAAAAATAGACACTGAAATTAGTGATCTGGGGTGCATTTTAAATACAAGAGTAGGGTGTAAGTAGGTGAGACGGCCTCTTAGGAGCTTACAACTTGACTTATTGTTGGCCTGATTTGACCTATTTAATAATTTAGGTTAGGTTAAGGTTTTTATATAAGTTTAATTAACTAAATAAGCTAGGTATCTATTTTAAAGGTTTATAGGTTTACAGGTCGGCTTATATTTATATTTATATAATATAATATGATATATATATATTATTTTTATATTTTTATAATAATTCTCATAACAGTTTTGTTATTCCCATAGCTCCACCTACATCTCTTTCACACCTCATGTTTCATTACAATCATTTTTGAGCCGCAACTTGTTCATTACAACCATTTTTTAGCATTATAATCTGAAGATACATATGTTTCAAACACTATGACCATCTCCACTTGACACAATGAAAGAACATTTATAAATTTTAAATCCTAGTGTTTCAAGACATGATACATAAAATGAAAATAACCAATAATCCACCCATAAACATTATATTCAAAACAGCCAATAAAGAATCGCATAGAAATAACAAAATCCCATAAATCAATTAGGGAAGGAAAAATCGCACACCACCGCTAGAGAAGAAAGAGAAGAAATCCCACACTATGCTTTCCTTCCCTTCCTCCGCACCAAAGTTGGCATTGGAGAACGGACTGTCGTCAGTAGTAAACTCAACATCTCCACCGTCAACAGCAAATGTTGTTGTGAGAACACCACATCGGATAGGTCTTAGAGGCTTCACATTAGCCTAAGAGTCGAAGTGGTGCTCCTCGTCCGACATGCCTATCTCCCATCTCCAGCTCTCTCTTTGTTGCCCGCTATCCACCGCCGTTCAGCCTTCCACTGCCTTCGACTCCCTCTAGGTATTTTCTTTTCTTGAGAGATGCGAGAGTGACGAGAGTCAAGAGGCAGAGTGAAGAGAGCCAGAATGGGAAAATTGGGGGATGAGTGAGGTGGCTACTACGTCAGTAGGAATATTATTAAAATAGTGGGTGTGGGAGAGGTGTGAGAGGGGAAGACATGAGAATAACATTTTTCATACTCATAAAAAATAAACTCTTTAGAATTTCAAATTATACTTTATATGTGTTGTAATTTCAAGTTATTAATTCTTGAATGAATTAACAATTAGGTCCTTCAAAGATACACTTCGTCTCAATTTGGCCCCTCAAAGTTGAAACGTCTCAATTTGTTCCCTCAAAGATTCATACCATTTTAATTTGGTTCCTCCATTAGATATGATGGATGGAAAGCTGACGTAGCATTGACGTGTCAACAATCACATGACACGTGGACTTTCATCATTGCCATGTGGACTTTCGATTCACCATATCTAACGAAGAGACTAAATTGAGATGGTATAAATCTTTGAGTGGCCAAATTAAGACATTTCAACATTGATGGATCAAATTGAAATGAAGTATATATTTAAGGGACCAAATTGTTAATTTACTATATCTTGGAGTCACCTTTAAATCATTATTTATTTTTCATATTTCTTTATAATAGCTTGTTTATATATATTATTGGTTATACGTAAACCGTTATACGTAAACCAATTGATTAAATGATATGATAATATTATGAATTGGCTATTTAAGATTAATTTTAAAATATTGGCCAAAACTTTCTTTTTTTTGGTACATGTTTTTTGGGTGAAAAGAATATATATTTAGGCACAAAATTTAGAAATCGATTATTCGAAATACAAGAATATTTTGACTTGATTCACAAGATTTCATACCTCAATTCAAATTATTTAGAATAATGAAGTATGAGAATATTTGCCAAAACAATGAAGATATTCCTGAAAAGGAAAAAAGATAAAAAAACTTGACTAAATAATATTCCTGAGAGTGAATTAACAATTTAGTCCCTCAAATATACACTTCATCCAAATTTAATCCCTCAATGTTAAAACGTCTCAATTTGGTCCTTTTTAAAGATCTATATCATCTCAATTTAGTCCCTCCGTTAGATATGATGAACCAGAAGTCCACGTGGCAGTGACAAAAGTCCACGTGGCAGTGACGAAAGTTCACGTGGCAAGTGATTGTTGACATATCAATGACACATTAACTTTCGTCAATGCCACATCAACTTTCCATTCACCGTATTTAATGGAGGGACCAAATTGAGATAGTATGAATATTTGAGAGACCAAGTTGAGACGAAGTGTATCTTTAAATGATCAAATTATTAATTCACTCTTAATTCTTTTTTTTAAAGAAATTATTATATTAAATAGAGAGCTCAAATTTTATGTTAAAATAGGGTCAAAATCATATCTAAACTTATATAATATTTGCTATTATAAGAGTAAAATTTAATCCGAGCTGTACTTATGCACAGCCAGGGGCGGAGGGTAGTGTATGGGTGGGGGGGCTAAAGCCCCCCCAAAGTTTTAAAATTTTTTCAATATAATGTAATATTTAAGATTTAAATATATAAATATTATAATTTAGCCTCCCCAAATCAAAAAAATTATTTTTAAAGAAAATTTTAAGTTTTTAACTAAAATTTTTTAATTTTTTTCATAACAAAAAAAATTATGGTATAATAGATGTTAAATTATTGTAAATTTAATGTTGTTATGATGTTTAAAATAATAATATTTGCTTTATACTTTTATATTTTTTTTTCTTTTTTATTTTCTATACTTTTAATTTTACATATTTAAGTTGTCAATTTTTTCTTCTCTAAAAAAAATTTTTTTAGCCCCTCCAACAAATACTGCCTAGCTCCGTCACTGTGCACAGCCCAAGAAATAGGAGGTGAAGCAAAATAAAGCAACAATGGCCTCCCATATATTCGATTAATGAACCAGATTAATTGTTTAATTTTTTTATTATTTTACATCAAGAGTTTTAATCATTATTAGTATAAGCGAAGTAGTATAAATTGGTAAAATGATAACCTTTTTTTGTTTTATTTCAACACGTTTAAAAAGAAAAGAAAAAAGAAAAAAATAAGAACTTGCGCAGGTCAGGCTGCAGCTAGTGATAAGTCATTTTCTCAACTTGCCATCTACTGCTTCGGAACAGATCGCAATTATTAAAAATCTTCTGTCTCCTGTAAATGGTGGGGAATGGGTGTTTGGTTGGTTGTGGTGATATGTTCCGGATTTTAATGCTAATAATAATGGGGATTTTAATGCTGTTTATAAAATAATAATTTTTTAGTAATAATTTTTTATTATTTTTATTGTTTTTATAATTTTTATTTTAAGAAATAATTTATTAAAATTTAAAAAATTTTGTTAAATTATAAAAGTAGTAAACAATAATTAAAAGACTTTTATTTAATTTTTAATTTTTGACTTTATTTTTAATTTATTTTTGAATACTTGTGTTATGAATTTTTTTAAATTTTTTTAAATTATTTTTTAAAATAAAAAATATAAGAAACCTAAATAAATAAATAAATAATAAAAATTTATTCATGAAAGCACCAATAATAATTGATGTACTTGGCATGAACCATAGTTCAAGTGATATTTTATTTAATAATTCTAAGATTAAAGATTCAATTTTTTATTCTTTTCTTTAACAATAAATAAATAACAATTCAATTGCCATATAATAAGAAAATCAAATAAGAGAATTTAATTGAATACAATAATAAGTATCATTCAATTGTCAAGTGGTTTTTTCTAATATTCTTTAACTTTTTTATGATATTTTTTATTTAAATTATGATATAAATAATTATGTGAGTGCTAAAGTGATAAATAATTTTATTATTAAAAGAATATTTTTCAAATATATCATGAATAATTGTATAATTAATGTTTAAGGCTCTTTTTAAAATTAAACTAACAATTTCAATTTTTTAACGTCAGTTCAATCCCAATAAAATTATCAAAATTCTACAAAATTGTTCAAGATGCAAGCAACAATGAAATTATTTTTTATTTTAACATTCACATTATTATTTCTATTAAAATTAAGTAAAAAAAATACCACATGTTAATATTAAAGTAATAACGGAATAGACCCCATGTAATCAAATAATATACTAATTAATTATAAGCGTAAACTGTAATTTATCTTGGTAATTATGAATAAACATATAAAAACATATTTTATTGAAACTAATACATGCATCACGAAGGTGATCCCCCAAATAAATAGCATATGTCTTGCACTTCTGCACTTGGTTCTTGAGTCCTAAGAAACCTTTCTTGTTGAGAACATACCAAAGGAAGATGGGAGCATGGCCGTCACAGCTTCCTGTAATTTTGCTGATGTATTCAACATATGAGAGAGAAGACATTGTTGGATTGTAAGCGAGTTATTCCAACACCACAAGGAACTGGGCTTCCTAGGAATTTATGACAAGAAATAGCTATGCTTCCAATTATAGGTTTCTTAAAAGTAATCCTTGGTGCCTGTGGGCAGTTTCTTGGAATTAGAATGAGCTTGGAATCAATATAATGAAACAGAGAAAGGCTTAATCTTATTCCCACAGTCTACACCACTTTTTTTTTACACCAATTTTTACACATTCTTTTTCATTTATTATTTTATTTATTATCTATCATTATCATTATTTTATAATAAATCAATGGTAGAGATGTAGGTGTAGAAAGAAGTATAAAAGTTATGGTGTAAAAATACCATTATTAATTCCCATAGAAATTCATCCTATCACTTTTTATCTCCCTTCTATCCCACTTATCAGGGGATAATTGGATACTTATTTACACATCTCACTATATCTAATTATGAATTGAGCTTTTTGAAGAAAAAAAGCAAAAAAAAAAAATTAGGCTTGAGTCCAAGCCCAATCAAAACTTGACAAAGTATTGTTTATTTTAAACTAATTCTAAAAAATAAAAAATAATACATAATAATATTAAAATCTTTTCTCAAAATTTATGAAATTATACATTTTTACTTATAACAGTGAATTATATATATATATATATATATAAAAGAATTATAATTTGTGCTGAATTAGATTAAGTTTAGGCTCATTTTCAAGTTCGACCTTGACCCAAATTATTAGTATTGCCAATTCAGGCCAGCCTGACTTGTCCTTACCCGGCCCATAAGAAAAACAGGCCGAGCTCGGGCCAGGCTGTTTTTTATCAGACCTATATTTGAAGGCCCTAACCTTGATCCTATAGGGCTCTAGGGCTTAAGTGGGTTTAATTAAGAAAATTAACAAAAAATGATAAGATACAAAAAAATTAACTACAAAAGTTAACAAAAACATATTATAAATTATTTAAAACAAGTATATATCAACAAAAATAAATTATCCATAATAAACACCAAGTACGAATTAGAAAAATAATAATATCATAAAATTATCCTAATTCAATATTATAAATTAAAACATTTATTAAGTAGCATCTTCAATAATGATATTTGAATTTATTTTAGATGTTGCACCTATTTGGTCTTTTAGATCATCATCATCATCATCTATCATCCCAAAAAAAAATAATTATTAATAAAATATAAGAATTTTAAAAGAAATAAATAAAACAAACAAACATTAAAATAAATCAATAAATATTACCATTATAAGGAAAACCTAATAACTAATTGTGAGTGCAAATAAGAGTTTCAATATTTTGAGGAAGAAGGCAACTTTTATACTTGTTGAGAACATGGAAACCAATACTAAAAGCAAATTTAGAGGCTACTATGGCAATTGGAATGCTTAAATTGTCATAACCATTCTTTAAAGATGAGAGAAGTTATGTATATAATCTTTTCATATTATAACACATTCATATGCTATCTAGGAAAAAAAAAATTCATGCCAAAGGATTGAGCCCAACCCGAGGAGGGCCAAGCCCAAATAGGCCCTACATGGGTCGGGCCTTATAAATCAAAGCCTTAACCCTACTCAAGCCCTATAAAAATGGGTCGGCCTGTCAGGCCAGGCTCAAAATTGACAGTACTATAGGTTATTTATGACTCATGCCAAACGTTCATATTCAATTTGAGCTTCAAAATTCAAGCTTAAATAGCATTTTTTTTTTTTTTTGGATTGTAAGGATAATCTAATTCATTATCATGTCTAGTCTCACTCACAAGTCACAAGTAGACTTGATAATCTAACTCATTATATATTTTTCTTAAACAATGGCCATGATTAATGGTGATGAGGCAATAATTGCAAAGGAGAAGGTGATCGGCACTACAGCCAAGTGCCTCTTCATCATCAATAAATTACCCTTATATCTCTTAAAATTTAATAATATAATACTCATTATTTTTATTTATTTATGAAATCACATTTAATTGTTTATAAAGATATAAATTATTAATTTTTTCTTATTTTTCTTATTTTTCAATAATCTATCATATTAGTATTAATGATAAAAGAATGTTTTCACACTTTTATATAAAGTATCAATACATTATGAATATACATCCAAAATACATCAAAATAATTTTTTCCAATTTATATGATTTTTATAAAGTTAGCGTTGTATCAATGAGATTGAAATTTGTGTACCCAGCCCATAGTGAATGGATAATGAACTGTACAAAAAGAGTCAAAATCAATATGCTTTTGAATTGGTAATGAACTAGACAATAAAAGGCCTCTGCGTTTTGAATCGAGTAATGATACTTATACATCACTTTTTCTTACACCTCCTCTCACATATATTATTTTATTATTATCTATCACTTACCATCATCTATCATCTATCATTATGTTATAATATATCAATGGTTAAAAGTGAGGTGTAAGAATAATGTAAAAAAAAAGTGTATAAGTATCATTATTCTTTTGAATCCAACAACAGAACATGAACTTTTATCAGTCATGTAGACATCCCAAGTGGCAGTGGGATAGGAGCTAGGCTACCTGGGCAAAGGTCCAGGCTTTTCGGATCTAGCTCAATGTTAATAGGCTTTAAGCCTTGTCTCTTAAACATGGGCTTGTGACTTTTAAATTTAAGATAGAAACTTGACCTACTAAATTGGGTCAGGTATATCCATGAATATACTTGACCTATGAACAGTTATGGTCACAAGCATCTCTTGTTCACATGCATTTTCCATATATTACCTATTAGTGACTCCATAGCTTTATTTATATCTGATTACTTTTTCTTTTTGGCTCCATAGCTTAATTTGGAGTAGGTCTGGCCTGATTCAGGTTTTAGTATTTTACCACCTCTACGCATAAGCAACTGTACATTCCAGTTCGTCTATGCTTTTGTCCCAAAAAAAAAAGGTTAGTCTATGTATGGAGAAAATACAGTCTTTTGTAAAAACTAAATTATTATTTTAATCCTTAAAATATTCAATTTTTTAATTTTTAAAAGATTTTTTTCAATTGTTTTCTAATATATATTTTTATTAATAAAATAGTTCTTCTATTAACAGATAACCTAATATAATTTAACTGAATACACACTTAACAGTTAGTCTAATTTAATAACAACTATTTTTTTAATGAAATTCATATTAAAAGATTAAATTAAAAAGGAAATTTAACGAAATTCATATTCTATTTTTACTTTTTTTCCTCCAATGATGTATCATATCTTAAACAAAGTATACTTTGCAATTGGATATTAATTGTTTTTTCTACACTCCTAATTTTTAATTTTAGCCTCAAGTCTATTAAATTTCTGTAATGTCTTTCATATCTAGACATGTCAATTAGGTTCTAAGTCGGATCGGTCCATTTTTAAAAAAAATTTAGGTCGTTATAATGTAAGCTTAGCTTGACCTAATTTTATAAGGACTTGGGGTTGGTCTTATAGCCTTGATTCTAAGGGCTAGCCCTATAACTCTAATCCTAAGGAATAGTCCTAAGGGCCAACCTTAATTTTCACAAAAAAAGTGTAATAAATTCAAAAAATAAGATATGATGCGATAGTGTTCATTTAACATTAATATGTACATATGTAATATAAAAGTAAACTCAATATAACAATAAAAAAAATTAGTTTACTATTACAACTTGTTTTTTACTTTTCTTTAGTGTTTTACCAATTTTATTTTTTGTTAATACATAAGGGCGTGGCTCGGCCCGACTCAATTTGACATAAGGACTTCTAAAGTCAAATTAAAAAATTCTTTTTAAAAATGAGACACTATTTTATCGATCCAACTTTTTAATTTTAATAAGAGCCTAGTTCGTTTTAATATCTTTGAAATAATATGTATGAATTATTTCTCTCTTGAAAACAATGTACAATGGAAGACGAAAATATATATGCAGGAGGTACCCAAGGATGTCTGTTACAACACTTGAGAACCTAGCACTAGCAGAGTGGTTGCAGCATGCTAACTATGCCTCAAGCATGCTGTTACAGTAGGCATGATAATAGAAAACAAGTATGCCTACTTTCTATACATAAAAGGAGGAACCATAGGAAAGGGGCTGTGTCACGCCCCAATTTTGGTTAATCAAGAAAATCCTTAACAATTATTCAAAATGGTTTATAAGGCTTTAAGATAAGATGGAACATTCACACTAGGGAGAGGTGGGTACTTGAAATATCTTGCTGCTCATCCCTTGGTAAATGCATCTGTCAACTGTGCACTAGTTTAAATTTTCTAGGGTTCAATGTCTTTGGTTTGAACTCTTTCACGAACGAAATGACAAGTCATTTCAACATGTTTTGTTCTTTCATGGAAGACAAGATTAGCTGCAATGAGTAGAGCTGCCTAATTGACATAGAACATAAATGTAGGTCTTGTTTGAAAGGCTTGCAAATCTTCCAATAGCCATCGCAGCCATAGTAAATCAAAAACAATCACGGCCATGGCCCGGTATTCTACTTCTGCTGATGATCTAGCAACCGTGTACTGTTTCTTTGTCTTCCATGAAATTAGTGCTCGTCCTAATGTGACAAAATAGCCTATAGATGATCTTCTTGTGTCGGGCAGCCACCCTAGTCTTCGTCACGATAGGTCGGAAGAGTTAGATGCCATTCAGAAGGCAAAAAAATTCCTTGATCGGGTGCCATCTTTAGACATCCTAACACACTTTTCGGTACATTCATATGTTCCTTCCTTGGTGCTTGAACAAACTGGCTGAGAATATTAACAGCATACGTGATGTCAAGCCTAATGATATTTAAATTACAACATATGACCTATCAATCATCAATATTGTGTGATGTGCAAATTTTAATACACTCGCAAGTGTATGAATTACTAATAGTTTAATGATAAGTTTATCCTTATCAATCTCTCAAGTAATTGTAGTGGTTTAAATCCTTAATTATTTTCTTTAAAAAACTAAATTTGCCAAACAATAAAAATAAAATCTTAAGTGAACAAAATAAAATAAACAAAATAAAAGAAGATAAAATAAATTAAAAGTAAATAAAATAAAGTGAACAAAACAAAATAGAATCATAAACACTCTAACCAAATTATCAAAAATGCTCAAAATTAATTATACTCACTAAATTAGAAGAATGCAAAAATAATAAATAAAGCTAAATTATATTCTATGGAACCAAATGAGGATTTAACTAATTAACCAATCCTGTATTGAAATATTAGATGAATCAAACAAAAATTTATAAGTTGAGATTACTAGTTTTTTTCCATTAAGGCTAGAGAAGATGATCACTGTTAACTCTCACTTACAGTTAATTAATTAATTTTCTTTATCCAGATAATTACTTAGTTAATTGGATTTAACACACACAAAAAATACAACCATCTAAACTAAATCAAATTAATGGATTGAATTTAAACTCTTGTTCAAGAAAGCTTAATTAAATACAGATGATGTGTCTAACACCTAATTCTCAAATATTTACTTTAACAACAAATAATAGATAGCCAATCCACGATTTATAATCAAAGGATATTAGGAAAAATGAATAAGAAATAATCACAAACTTGCATTAAAAACAAACCACCAAAATATTCAATACATTACTGGTAGTTAAGCTAAATACCCACAATATATTTAGCCTCTCATAAATAAATATAAATCAATAAACAATTACAAAAATTCTCAAACATATTGGTAGGTAACAAAAGAAAAGTAATATGAGAAGAAAAAAAATTGAGAAAGAAAACAAAATAGAATAACAAGAACATCTTCCCCCTTCACAGTGATATTGTGATGGTGCAGGCTGAGATGAAATGATGGTGGGGCAAAGGTGAATGACGGCGGATGGCGATTATCAAGACTACGACGAACTGCTAGAGATGGTGGCACAATGACGAAGCCGCGAGGGAGAAGGAAAAAGGGAAAGGAAAAAGATGAGGAAAACTAGTGATTGAGAGAGATGGGGAAGGTGATGGAGATAGATGAATTTATAGAGAGAAAGGTAAGAAGAATCCTTGTGGGGGACGGAGTATGATGGGGGATGGAGTCTGATAGGGGAGGGATTCTTCCCTTTCACGCCGTCACTATCTTCCCCCTTTTCTCCTCCCCACGCTGTTGCTGCTCTTTGTGTCTTAGGGCTCCAATTCTTCAATGGCAAAACGATGTTGTTTTACTTCTTCCTTTTTTTTTTTTAGAAATAAGATACTTTAAGCTTCACTTCAACAACCCCTACAAATACCACAAATGCAACTCGAAGTAACATATTCTTAAAATAAAACATATGAAAAAGCACTAAAAACATAACAAAATATTATGACAAATATTGATTTATCAAATTCCCCTAAACATAGATTTTGCTAGTCCTCAAGAAAAACAAAAAATACTAATAAAATTTTAAAATCAACCTAAAAAACTTGAATTAACAAAATTTCCATGCCTTAATTCTTAATGTGGCTAATAATTAAATATTTTATAACAATTATATTTAAAATCCTAACACAACAAAATTCATTATTCAGATCAAATGCATATCACACATCTATATTCCAATGCTCAAAACATATTCACATCAATTTCCCTCAAACCTAATGTCAAGAATCGGAATTCGCTTCGACTACAAACCTTACATATTCACTCATTAAAGCACATTGATCCTAGGTTTTAAAACACTCATCAAGCATATGCAAATAGAAGTTATGCAAACAAGAAATAACAAATATAAATTTGCATATGAATATGGATATAATCAATAACTGCTTAGATGTTCACAAAATAGATCTTGTGAAAGGAATCAAATATTAGGATTATAAAGATACCACATTGCCTATATCATATTTTAATCAAACTCCTTAAGCAAGAAATATCAAGCATGTACTTAGGGATGGATAAGAATTTGACTTCATGGGATTGCAAGAGCATCACTTACATAGTTCTTCTCTATTTTAATTTTTGCAACAACAACTTTCACATTCTTGAAAGAACTTGGAATCTCTTCTATTTTTTTTTCTTTTCTTTATATATATATATACATTTTTTCTTTTTCTTTTGTGTGTATATATATATATTTTCTCTTTTTTTTAATACTTTGAAGAGACCCATAGATGGTTTTGCTTTAGAGATTTTGGCAACCACATACTCAAATTCCCTACTCAAATAATTTAACTAAAATAATAAAAATAAACAATATGATTCTTTAATTGATGTGTAAAATCCTAACATTTAATACAAAGACTATATATAAAGATCATCTAACAATTAGGGTCATAATGAAGGGTGTTTAAAGAATAGAAGAAAACTAACTCTCATAATAAAATGCTTAAGGCTCAAAGAACTCACAATGTAATCTCCACTATTTGATTCTCAATCATCAAATTTAAGTTTATCTCAGTTTCAACATCAAGAGCACAATCTATGGAATATGAACATGCATCAACCATCATAATATGCTTTGAAAGTGCTAAAGAAAATAAACACAAAGTGCATAAAAGGCTTTATTATTCACCACAAAGCAAGTTGAAGCATGAAAAATTTTGTTTTCAAAAAGTTTTTATTTGGCCCCCAAACCTAAACTAAACATTGTCCTCAAGGTTTGAAAATAAAGCATGTGTTTAGAAGATTGTTTAAAAGGAACAAATATAAGAGAAACTAAAAATGCAAATAAAAAGAAAAGAAAAAGATGATACCAAATATGGGTGAGTTGCCTCCCACCAAGCATTTTCTTTAACGTCTTAGCAAGACGTCACCCTTTCTTGTTGTAGATGCTGCACCTTAATCTCTTTTTCTTTAAGTACTTTCTCCACTATCTCGTTAATGAAAGCAACTTCAAGCTGATACTCTACCTTTTTCTGCAATTAAGTGTTATGAACAAGTGAGTCCAAACAATCTATGAAGGAACACTCGATTTTAGAAGAAGTTAAAGGATTAGGTAGGGAGTCAAACACTAAATTGGATAGCCTCTCCCAAAACTGTCATAGTTAACTTCCCTATATGGATATCAAAATTTATCTTGGTGGTTTCCATGAACGGCCTACCAAGAAGAATTATATGCGCTTTATCCACAGGTGGGGCTCTCTCTATTTCCAAAACCACAAAATATGTAGGGATAATAAATGTGTTTACTTCCGCCAACAAATTCTCTAATATTCCCTTTGGATATTTAATCAATCCATCAGCAAGTTGAAGGGACATAGTTGTGTTCCACAAACCTAGTTGCAAGTATATCGAGTATGGCATGAAATTAATACTTACTCCTAAGTCCAGCATGGCTTTAGCAATCTTATTATCCCCTATAGTGATGTTGAAGCTTCCTGGATCCTTTAATTTAAGAGGCAAGTTTTGTTAAATCACTGCACTAGTAACTTCTGAAACCATGGGTTTCTCATATTACTTATATTCCTCTTTGTAGTGATGTGTTTCTTGAAAAATTTGGCATGAAAAGGAATTTTCCTGATAAAATATAAAAAAGACAAGTTAACATTGATCTTATAAAACATGTTAAAAACTTCAGAAGTTTGCTTATCCAGTTCAACTTTCCTTAAACAATTTGGATAACGACTTATCGGTTTGTAGGGATCAGCAGTCTTATGGAGCAAGGGAGAAGAAAAAGACTAATTATCTTCATTGTTCTTGGACTACTTAGAAGATTAACGATCTTTAGCTTGACTATCAATGGGAATTTTGTTCTCCCTTTGTTTCCTCATTTGAATTTATTACATCAAGTGGTAAATCATCGTAACGTTCATCATCAAAAACTTTTATTAATAATTTTACCACTTCGAAGGACTGTAATAACCTTTGACTGCTCGAGTTGACTTGGAAACTTCCCCTTTTGATGGCCTTGCAATTGTTCCGCAATTTGCCCAATTTGTATTTTCATCCTCTTCATTGAAGCTTCTAAGGAATTCAACATTTGCTCATGTCTTTCATAGTTCTCTCTGGTAACTTAAATAAAAACATTCAAGTTATCTTCCAAGGTTGGTTTCCATGATTGACTGGGTGGTCCGGCTTGGCTTTGATAATGACTCGACCCAATATCTCATATTATTGTTCATCCTCCAGGATAAATTAAGATGATTTCTTCATTCAGGATTATATGTATTGGCAAAATGATCATTCCTCTACCTTGGTTGATATGACTTCATCAAATTGACTTGCTCTTGTCCACCACCTACATAAGGATTATAAGACAAAGAATAAGTAAGAGCATCATGTGCAAAAGCACCACAAGCTCCACATACTTCTTGATTAGGTGTGTTCCTAGTAGTGAGGAGTTTGACTTGCTTAGTCAATTGTGCAAGTTGCATGGCCTTCTCATTGTTAGAGCTCAGTTTATTCACCTCAACTCTTCTTCCTCTTATACTTTTTTATTGGGAGTTAGCACCCAACATCTCATATAGCTCATATGTTTCTTCTGTAGTATTCTCACCCATAGCTCCACCAATTGCATAATCAACTGTATATTGACATTGTTGTGTCAACCCATCATAAAAGAACTAGTTCTGGAGCTGAAGTAGGTAATGATGGTGGGGATACTGAATTAGAAGCATTTTGAATATGTCCATGCTTCATGGAAGGGCTTTCC
The DNA here is from genome assembly GCA_034509205.1 of Ceratonia siliqua. NCBI lineage: Eukaryota > Viridiplantae > Streptophyta > Magnoliopsida > Fabales > Fabaceae > Ceratonia > Ceratonia siliqua. Next base: position 3,305 of record JASKGM010025026.1, on the reverse strand, counting down.
CTCCATTTGAGAAAACGTTGCAATTTTATTCCTCAACTTAGTAGTCTTTTGATGAGAGTATAATTTCCTTATAAATTTATTGTACACCGCTTTCCATGTAATTAAAGAACTAGGTGGAAAGGTCATCAACTAGGCTTTAGCTTTATCTTTCAATGTATAAGGAAATTAAGCACCTCTCCTGAGTTGGTCCTTATTAAGTCCTTGTAGAGGAAAAGTCTGCACTGTTGCATAAAAGTCCCTCATGAAATTCAAAGAATCTTCATTATGAATGTCGTAGAAGAAAGGCAACATAAAGTAGTGACTATTTTTTAGCTTATAATTTCTTGCCACTTCCCCTAATCTAATGCAAGATGTAGTAGCTAGTGCCAATGACTGGCCTTCCATATTCCTTCATAACCCTTTATCTCTCAACTACTTCTAATCTTTCGGGCTCCATGCTCACTATCTCTTCTTTTGTAGGATGTAATCGATTGGTTATAGTCAATTTCCTCAAATTCTCAACTATCATATGGATGTTGTCTATTGCCAGCACAAGTTATACCATTTGGGATATTGTACCTTGCATGCACCAAATTAAAACAAAGAGAAATTAAGCTACCAAAAAGCAATAAGCAAAGAAATGAAAACAAAAATGAAAATAAAGAACAAAATAAACGAAACACACAAAACAAATAATTTAGTCCCAAATAAAAACTAAAAATCAAAATGACAATTCCCTGGTAATAGTACCAAAAACTTTATGTACAAATTTTAATATGCTCGCAAGTGCACGAATTACTAATAGTTAAATGATAGATTTACTCCGAAGTCAATCTTTCAAGGAATTCTAGTAGTTTAAATCCTTAATTATTTTATTTAAAATACTAAATTTACCAAACAATAAAAATAAAATCCTAAGTTAACAAAATAAAATAAAAGAAGACAAAATAAATTAAAGTAAATAAAATAAAGTGAACAAAACAAAATAGAATCTTGAACACTCTAACCAAAATATCAGAAATGCTCAAATTTAATTAAACTCACTAACCTAGAAGAATTCAAAAATAATAAATAAAACTGAATTAAATTCTATGGAACCTAATGGGGTTTCTCTAACTAACCAATCCTGTATTGAAATATTAAGTGAATCAAACAAAAATTCCTAAATTGAGATTATTGATTTTTTTCACTAAGGCTAGAGAATCCAGATTATCATGGTTAACTCTCATTTACAATTAAATAATTAATTTTCTTGATCCAAATAATTACTTAATTATTGGATTTAGCACAATAAAAATATACAACCATCTAAAATTAAAAACCAATGAATTTAATTTAAACTCTTGTTCAAGAGATCTTAATTAAATGCAGATGATGTGTTTAACACGTAATCCTCAAATATTTACTTTAATAACAAATAATAAATAGCCAGTTCACAAATTATAATCAAAGGGCATTAAGAATAATGAACAAGAAATAATACTAAACTTGCATTAAAAACAATCTACCAAAATATTTAATACATTCCTAGTAGCTAAGCTAAACACCCACAATATATTTAGCCTCTCATAATTAAATCTAAACCAATCAACTTAATTACAAGAAAAACCCAAACATGCTAGGCAACAAAAGAAATAAAATGAGAAGAAAATAAAATAAAACAACAAAAATAAATTGAGAAAGAAAACAAAACAAAATAACAAGAATGTCTTCCCCCTTCACAGTGATATTGCGATGGTGTAGGCCGAGATGGAACAATGGAGGGGTGATGGTGAACGACAATGACTGATGATGATCATGACAACAATGAGCTACTGGAGATGGTCATGCAATGTGACGGTGACGATGGAGCATGCAAGTACGAAGGAAAAGGGGAGAGGAAGAAAATGAGGAAAATTGGTCATTGAGAGAGATGGGGAAGGTGATGGAGATGGATGAATTTATATAGAGAAATGGGAGAAGAATCCTTATGTAGGAAAGAGTCTGATGGAGGAGGGAGTCCTCCCCTTCACACCGTCGCTGTCTTCCCCCTTTTTTCCTCCTCATGCACGCTGCTGTTACTCTTCATGTCTTAGGGCTCCAATTCTTCAATGGCAAAACGATGCCGTTTTGCTTCTTCCTGTCATTTTTTTAGAAATAAAATACTTTAAGCTTCACTTCAACAACTCCTACAAATACTACAAAGGCAACTCAAAAAGTAACGTATTCCTAATATAAAACATATGAAAAAGCACTAAAAACATAACAAAATACTACGACAAATATTGGTTTATCAGTGTGCTGCATTAGTGGTAAGTCCATTACTGTCTATGCACACATGATGATGTTGCTCTATGGGAAAACCACTCGGGTGACAAGCCTGTTTTCCAAATTCTGCTAAAATGTCCAGAGCATATATATTTGTGCTAACTAAGTACTATGCCTTATGGTGATCGAGCAACTTCTATCCCAACGAAATATTTCAAAGGCCCTAAATCTTTGATGTTAAAATTTTTGTCAAAGTTTCCTTCACTTGCTGTATCTTACATCTATCATTGCCTGCAGGGATGACATCATCAACATAAATCATTGCATCAACAAACACTTTGTCATCCTAACAGATAAATAATGAGTGATCTGCCTTCGGATGCCTGAACCTGCACACTCTAGTATCTCCATTTTTGGTAAACCCCTTTGGCAACTACTTGTGCACTTCCTCTTCCAGATCTCAATGAAGGAAAACGTTGTACGTTGACGTCGAGTTGATGAATGTCCCACTCATTTTTGGCAGCAACTGCAAGCAGACATTTGACCGTGACCAACTTTGTAACATGTGCTAAGATTTTATGAAAATCAACTCCTTCTATATGAGTAAACCCTCTGACAACTAGACGTGCTTTGTATCTCTCAACTTCATTAGCTTGTACTTGATCTTGTATCCTTTTTGAATTTATGGCTCTCTTCCCTGGAGGCAACTCTTCAAATGATCATGTGCCATTTTGTTCAAGGACTTGTATCTCATTGTATCTCATTCTTCACAGCTTGTTCATGTTTGACTGCTTGAGCATAACTCTTAGGGAGCGTTTGGTATCAAGGGCATTTTTCATTCCTGGGAATCATGTTTTCTAAGAATCATGTTTTCTGAGAATTATGATTCCTAGGAATGTTATAAAATGTGTTTGGTTGGCCTTAAACATTTATGAGAATGTTAATTGGAATATTTTATTCTCATATTTAGTTTAAGTACAACTTTCCTGAGAACGTTAATACTTTTTACAAAAATACCTTTAAACAATTGTTCATTTTTTATACTTGTTTCTTTATATATAATAATTAATAAATGACAA
>JASKGM010024996.1:0-27998 GCA_034509205.1 Ceratonia siliqua | reverse complement strand
AGAGATTTCATATAATTTATTTTTAGGATATTTGTGTTATTTTACATAATAAATTTATTATTTTTTATTTCTATCAAATTTTTTTAATTACATAACTAATTCATGTTAAATAAAATTATTAATTTTAATACTTAATTAAACGGTGGAGGTAATTTGATTAAATTATGATAATTTAAAGTGTAATGTACTACAATTAATAAATTAGGGAGGAGATTACAATAACATTAGGGTAAAAAAGTACAAAATCTAAAAAAAAAAAATTCAACTAAAGTAGTGAGACTAAGAATTTTGTTGATCTATTAAGAAAACAAACTCTAATTTAAAATATTTTTGATATATATGAAAATTTTATTATATAAAAAAAGAAGAAGGAAAGAGGCGGCAATCTCAAAATATACACTCGTGAAAAGTACCAACAACTACGAAGAAAAATTAGAGAGAGCAAAAAACCCTAAGTAATTCAATCTTATTTATTTTACATTTATGATTTAATTAGGTCCTAATGATAAAGTATTTTACAACTGTCCACCACAAGTCTGCTCTATCGGTAAATGAGGAGTGGTTATATCTGAAGTACCATACTCCCATTGTTGAATGTGGTGGTTATATCTGAAGTACCATACTTTATTGTTAAATATGATTGCATAACATTTTTTATTTTTAAATAAAAAATATTTAGTGACACAATTTAAAAAAATATGATATTATATGAGTATAGTAGACTTTCTCAATCGTGGGCATGTCAACTTCTATATAATTGCCCTCCAATACCATTAAATTTCTCAATGGTTTATGTTTCTATTAAGTGAAAGAAAAGGAAAAAGAAAATGACTTTGGTTGATTTGAAAGTTTAAATTAATGTAAAATTTAAGAAAAATTTTTGATACTAACACTTAATTAATAAAGTTTAGGTCAAAATCATATAATAAAATTATTTTAAAAACTAAACCATTTTAAAATGATAAGAGTTCACAAACTCAATAAAAATTGATGACCCAAGCCCAAGTTCCCAAATCTGATTGAAGTCATAAAATAATGTAATTTGTATTATAATTTTATTCCTTTAGACTATTTATTTTTAATAAAGATCAAAACTCAATAATATTTATGATAAAATATATAATGCTGAAATTTGAATTCACAAGTACTTAAATTCATATATATATATATATATATATATATATATATTTGGCTTAATTATATTTTTTGTTCGCTTAGTTTGTTAAAGTTATATTTTTGGTCCCCTACCTTCATCCTGTGAGACCAAAACTATAATCTTGATAAAACTAAAAAGACCATATTGTTTAAGATGAAACTAGGGGACCAAAATTATAATTTTGACAAATTAAGAAGGTCAAAAATGTAATTAAGCCTATATGTTTTTATTGTTAATTGATTTTATTATAATATTTCATAATTTATTTATATATTTATTTATGTTTTTATATTTATTTATAATGATATTCCTGCCATATGAAGAGCTCAATATAAATGCTTATACGGGGATAAGAATCCCGTACAATTTATGAGTAACTAGATGCGATCCTGTTACAAGAATCGTGGCCGTCCGTTCATTTGGACAGTTATGATTCTGACACGTGACTAAATCTATATAATAAAAAAATTTACCTTTGTATTTTTCTATCATGGTTTTCATTTTTCTCTCCCAACAACATTTCCTCCTTCTAGCCACTCTGCTCTTCCACGCACCACTTCAATTTGAAAATTGATGCATTTCTTTCATTTAGGAACGCGCATTGTTTAATTTTAAACAGCGATTGCCAATAGACTCTCTTTGGATAACAAGGATCTGAATTTATTAAAATTGTCCTCTAAATGTTTAATTGAAGAAAATATATAGGAAAATGATGAGGAGAAAATCAAGGTTGCCATGGCCGATGATTTCGTCGTTGTGAGTTGCTCTTCCGTCTCCACCAAGCTCATCCACAGCCACCTTTGAAGAAAACCCTTGCCTGTCTCAAGCTCGACTAGACCGTGTGTCAGCAACGCTCTAGGTTTGCTTCCAGACGCCATGAGGTCGACAAGAAAGGTGAGCCATTTTGTAGCGGTTGTGGCCTCTTCTTTTGTCATGACCTCTTCATTTGGTTTCCCTTCCCCCGTCGGGACGAAGGAATCGTCGGTGGAGGTGGGAGCAGGAAGCTGAAAATGGCTTTTGGGAGAGAGGACGGAAAGAGAGAAAGAAAAAGAGGAATTTTTAAAAAAAAATTAATCTAGCCAATGCCTAAAAGCATGATTTTTGTAACTAGATCTCATCCAGTTACTCATCAACTGAATGGGATCCATATCCCCTATACGCTTCCCTAGGTAACTCTCCTAGGATAACTTAACATTTGAATATCTTCTCTTGTGTTTGAATACTAAACACGAAGAACATGAGAATATTTTAACTAACTTTACCTTGCCGAGAGTCCTTGCTGAGCTTTCCCTATGGTTGTGATGTGACATCTTTATTATTTTGCAGATTACTACACTATCACGATGGCTTTGAACAAATCACTGAACATAAGTGTAGACTATGATTAATTAGTATTTGTATTCTGTTGTGGTTAATTTTAGTGAAGGAAGGGAAGAAAGGAAGAAGCTTCAGAAACAGAGAGTTCAGAAGAGAAAACAGGGAAGAAAAGGGATACTTTCATTCATAGTTTCTTCCATACAACAAAAACGTATATATATAGTTGTTACATGGCGGGAAGGAAAATAGCAACCTTGCTGCCTCTGTCACTATCCCAAAACGAGGCAACCACTAACCATTAAAACAACCGTCACTGTAGATGACCAAAGAGAAGTTCACCAACTGACTCAGAGGATCCAATCCAGCCAATGATTATGGGAAATTTAATTACATCAATGGCCACCCCTTTTTAACTCCTTGTCCTCAAGGAAGAATGCGGGATAAGCCTTCCGGAAACGCCACTCATTTTCCCACGTTGCATCCTCCACGTCCGAGTCTTTCCATTTCACTAAGATTTTCGATTTAGGTCGATACTTTCCCTTACTTACAAGTCGTCGATCCAGGATATCCTCAGGTAGGTGACCCTGACCCAGATCCTCAGATAATGATGGGGATGCTACTGCTGTAGTTGGTAATGAACCCACATGTTTCCTTAATTGACTCACGTGCACCACGTTATGTATTTGTGCCTTGGATGGAAGTGCCAAACAATAAGCTACTGGACCAACCCTTTCGAGGATTTCATAAGGGCCAAAAAAACATGGTGCTAGCTTTGTGTTGCTACGAACAGCCATGCTTTTCTGTCTGTGTGGGCGTAATTTCAAATAAACATAGTCCCCTACAGCATATTCGACTTCTCTTCGGTGTTGGTTTGCTTGGCACTTCATTCGTTGTTGGGCCTGAGCCAAATTTTTTCTTAACTCTTGGAGTTGCCTATCACGATTGAGCAGATGGTTTTCAACTACCTGAACTGCTGTGGTACCCGGGATATAGACTCGAGGACTGGGTGGAGTGATCTCGTAAACTACTTCAAATAGAGATAGCTTAAGCGCAGAGTGTTTAGTGGTATTATAACTGAATTCTGCCCAAGGTAGCCACTCTAGCCACTTTCCTGGTTGATCCCCTGCAAAGCATCGCAGATATTGCTCCAGAGTTCGGTTTACTACCTCTGACTGCCCGTCACTTTGCGGATGGTAGCTCGAACTCATGCAGAGTTGAGTCCCCTGTAATTTGAATAGGGTTTGCCAGAATGTACTTAGGAAGACCTTATCACGATCACTGACTATGGAAGTGGGGAGGCCGTGTAATCGGACCACTCCTGATATAAATTCCTTGGCAACTGAAACTGTCGTATAAGGGTGTTTCAGAGGAATGAAATGGGCATACTTTGATAGCCGATCAACAACCACCAAGATGACTGAATATCCCTTAGATAAAGGTAGTCCTTCCACGAAATCCATTGATACATCGCTCCAAATTCGTGTGGTATTTGCAGAGGCTGTAAGAGCCCTGCCGGCTTCAGACTCTCAACTTTGTACCGTTGGCATATCTGGCAGAGTTGAAGATGTTCCTTAACTGTTCAATGCATGCTCGACCAACAGAAGTCTCTTTTGATGCGAGACAAGGTCTTCTGGAATCCAAAGTGTCCCCCCTCCGGAGAGGAGTGGCAGTCATCGATAACCTTGGAAATCAATGGCGACTTAGGACTTAGGAAAATCTTGTTATTCTTCACCCAGACTCTGTCCTTCTTACTCCAGGGCTGTTTAGGAAAGGCAGTGACTATCTGTTCATAAGAGGAGTCAGATTGGACTTCGTTTTGGAGATTGGTCCACCATTCCGCAGTGGGTGTAGCAACAGCCATAAACTGAAACTCATGTATTCTGGACAATGCATCCGCTCCTCTGTTTTCGACTCCTTTCTTATATTCAATCGTGTATTCATACCCCAAAAGCTTTGGAAGCCATCTTGCTTGTGTGAGGGTGGTGATCCTCTGTTCTAACAAATATTTGAGACTCCAGTGGTCTGTCCTGAAGATAAATGGCTTCCCAAGCAAATAAGGGCGCCATTTCCTCACTGCCTTCACTATTGCTAACATTTCTTTATCATAAGTCGAAAGAGTCAATGTCGATCCCCTTAGAGTTTCACTGAAGAATGCCACTGAGTGTTTCTCCTGAATGAGGATTGCTCCTATTCCTCCTCCACTTGCGTCATACTCAATCATAAATGGTTTAGAGAAGTCAGGTAACCTTAAAACTGGCGGTGAGGTTAAGGCCTCTTTGAGTTTTTTGAAGGCCATTTCAAAGGTTTCGTTCCAATAGAACCCCTGTTTGCAAACCATTTGATGTAATGGGGCTACAATGCTTCCAAAACTGCGAACAAACTTCCTGTAATAACCCGCTAGTCCTAAGAATCCACGTAACCCACTCACTGAGTTAGGTTTCGGCCACTGGAGAATTGCTTGGATTTTCATGGGGTCCACTGCTACCCCCTCTGCTGAGATGACGTGGCCAAGGTAATCCACCTGACTAACCCCAAACTGACACTTAGCTTTTTTTGCAACTAGATTGTTTTCCTTCAGAATAGTCATCGTCTTCTTCAAGTGAACCAAGTGCTCCGCCCACGATTATGAATAAACCAGTATATCGTCGAAGAAGACTAGAATGAAGCGCCTGAGGTGTGGTCGGTACAAGTTGTTCATTAAACTCTGGAATGTTGCCGATGTGTTGGTGAAGCCAAACGGCATCACAAGGTATTCATAGTGTCCTGAGTGAGTTCTGAAGGCCGTCTTCTCCACATCCGACTCAGAGACTCTAATCTGATGGTATCCTGCCCGTAGGTCAAGTTTTGAAAACACCTTGGCGCCGTGGAGTTCATCGAGTAGCTCATCAATTATTGGAATGGGGTACTTGTCTTTTACCGTGATGTGATTCAAGGCTCTATAGTCAACGCACATTCTCCATTCACCACTAGCTTTCTTTACCAATAGGACCAGAGAGGAAAATGGGCTCTGACTTGGCCGCACTAGTCCTGACTGGAGGAGTTCCTTGACTAACTCTTCTATGGCCGTCTTCTGATATTGTGGATATCGATAGGGTCACACGCTGATGGGTTCAGCATTCTATTTCAAACGAATGTGGTGATCGTGATGCCTTTTAGGGGGAAGGCCCATGATTGGTTCAAAAACTTGACAAAACTCATTCAGTAAGCTAACCATGTCGAAAGGTTGATCGTTCATAGATGTCTCTTGCATCCTCTCCGTAATCTGAAAGAGGTAACCAGTACCTTGGAGAGCCCGAATTTCATTATTCGTCAGGGTGTCCACCCCTGTTCTCCTGAATCCATGCCAAGTATGAACTGTATCCTGGAGCTTGAATGTCATCGTCAAATTCTTGTAGTCACGTGTGATGGTCCCCAAGGTCTCAAGCCACTGTACACTGAAAACCACTTGGCAAGCTGCCACTGGAAGGACATAATAGTTAGCGGTTATTCTCACCTCTTGGATGGTGATGGTCAACCCGCGACACTGTCCTACGCACCAAATTTTCTCACAGTTAGCTATTGTAACTTGGAGTTTTTGATCATGTAATACTAGAAGTTAATGTTTCTCCACCAAGGATTGCTCAATGAAGTTGTGGGTGCTGCCACCATCGACGAGTATCACCACTTCTCTGTTTCGTAACTTCCCTCTGAGTCTCATTGTTTGAGGGTGGTCAACGCTGGTGATAGCGTGGAAGGAGAGTTCGGGATCTCTCTCTTTCTCCTCTTCCTCTTCTCGAATTGTCGGTTCTTCCTCCAATTGTTGGGCATCCTCAATCATGAACATTTGTGGACGCTCGCACCGATGGCCTGGGCTGAAACATTCATCACAGTAGTAACAGAGGCCTTTGTCTCATCGTTCCTTAACTTCCTAACTAGTAATGCGCTTGAAGCTTGCAGAGTTAGTCGTATTTCTGGGATTAGGGGGAGGACCCAGTATTCCTGCAATGGTGTTTGGTGGCGCTTTGGAAGCAATATTGGCTAACGGCGGCCTGACACTCGAGTTTGGTTTCTTCGCGAGCATGTTCTTCTCCTCTACTAACCCTGCTATTCCCATGGCATCTGTTAAGTTTCTAGGCTGTTTGATCTTGACTTCCAAACGGACTTCGTCTTTTAATCCAGCGATGAAACTACTGGTTAAGAAACTTTTGGGCAGTCCGTCAACTCTGTGAGATAGGCGTTCGAAAGCCTCCCGATATATTGCTACGGTGGTTATCTGCCTCAATCTACTCAAAGCTTCGGATGGGTCATCATATTCCGTTGGACCAAACCGCTTTAGGACTGCTTGGGAGAACTCATCCCATGTAAGAGGTCCTCTTAACTTGGCCATCCATCGATGCCACTGGAGAGCAATGCCCTCCAAATAGAAGGATGCTATCTGGACCTGCTAGTCTAAAGTTATCCCTTTGAAAGCAAAGTATTGCTCTGCTTTGTAAACCCAACCCGTAGGATCCTCGCCATTGAACCTTGGCAAAGAAAGCTTTAGGTGATGATGGTTCCCTCCTTGATGCCCTTGCTATCCCAGGCCAGACGTTGATGGCGTTGTTTCGAATGCAAATGGGTTGATCTCTGTTGGGTGATTCCTGTGGTCATGAGCTACCTCGAGAGCCTGTAGCTTCGTTAATATGGTCTGGAGATTGGCGTTAACTTGGTTAAAACTCGACTCATGTCTAGCCAGAATTTCTTAGACCTCATTGCGAAATTCTGTATTAGATTTCCTGTGGGTGTCCATTGTTTTGGAAAAAAGAACCAGGCTCTGGTACCAAATGTTGTGGTTAATTTTAGTGAAGGAAGGGAAGAAAGGAAGAAGCTTCAGAAACAGAGAGTTCAGAAGAGAAAACAGGGAAGAAAAGGGATACTTTCATTCATAGTTTCTTCCATACAACAAAAACGCATATATATAACTGTTACATGGCGGGAAGGAAAATAGCAACCCTGCTGCCTCTGTCACTATCCCAAAACGAGGCAACCACTAACCACTAAAACAGCCGTCACTGTAGATGACCAAAGAGAAGTTCACCAACTGACTCAGAGGATCCAATCCAGCCAGTGATTACGGGAAATTTAATTACATCATATTCATGTCAATATCTGTACTAATTAGGTGGCACTCAAATATCAAAAGAGAGGGGCAATATCACTTAATGACTGCACTCCAACATCATTGGAAGGCTTTCTTAATAATATGGTAAACAACAACAGAAGCAGCAATGACACCAATTCGTTCTTCTAGGTTTTGGTGCTGTTTCAATTTTGGGACTAGAAGGCTTTAATGGCTTCTCTGGCTCCTGCAGCTTCTGTGAGTCCACTCTTACAGAACTATTTCTTCCACCCTTCCCTACTAGTCTGAAACAAATTAAGAAGAAAGTGATGCTTAATAATTGGAAATGATAACCTCTTCACAAATCAAAATACGAAATTATTAAAATATATAAAATATATATATATTAAATTAATGTTATATATTAAGAGTATTATAGTAGTTATATATGATTGGGACCCCGCAGGACAAGGTATAATTATCATCTTGGCCTTGAATCCTTGGCAAAAAATTAATTATTTGGTCTCTAAATATAATAATACTTTCAATTTGATCCTCCAAATTTAAATCATCTTAATTTAATTCTTAAAAAATTAGTTTTACTCTAATTTAGTTTTTTCATTAATCTAATTAACTATCATCAAATAGACGTATTGATGTTGACTAACATAAATCCAATGGGGCCATTAAATGCCTATGTGGCAAGAGCACATCAACAAATCCATTTGATAATGGCTAATTATATGAATTAATGAAAGCATTAAATAAACAAAATTAATTTTTAAAAGACTAAATTTAAATATTTTAAATTTAAATGATTAAATTGAGATATGTGCTATATTTTAAAATAAAATCATTAATTTACTCAACTTTTCCTTTATCTCTATTCCCACGAATAAAAATCTTTCTCATTTCTACGGTAAATATTGGCATCCCTAACAAGACATGATGGAACTTACATAGGAAATTGAAAAGAACGGATGCTCGTCATGCTTTCTTCAGAACGGTAAGAGACGCTGGTAGAATTCCTGGCCTGATCACTTGGGACCATTGCTTCTTTACTGTAATTTTCTGGAGTTTTCTCTGACACTACCATTGAAGCTTCTGATGAGGTTTTTATTCTATCATCATAATCTTTCTCCATGAAAAAACTGCTGATTTCTTCTGAGTGCCTCTCGGTTTCATCATTGCTTTGAACTACCTCTTCAACAGTTGGTAATGCCACAGACATGGTGCTTAATTCATCAGTCCTGGGCAATTCTCCAGATTTGTACAATGCAAAAACCTGATCCCTTGAGAAACTGATGTTTCCTAAATGTAGACTGAACAGCGATTCATTTGAGGTAACGCTCCATTCCATAGGATTTGCAGGTTTAGAAGAGAAAATAGACAAAGGAATTCTATTCTCCTCATAGCCAGCTCCAGCCATCACTTGAATTGGGGGAGATTGTGGAGGTAACCCAATTTGATGGTTCCAAACAGGAGAGGGATAATTAGATTCATGAGCATCTTTTTCTGAGTCATTTGATCTTGGTGAAGAGTCTGAACCTGAATGTGGCTCATCATAAATGGGTTGATTTTCATACTCAGGAAGATCAAAATGCACTTTCAGATTCTTACTACTTGCTCTCTGATTGATATCATCCGGGGAAAGGGAAGCCATTGTATTTGATACCAAAATTTGCTTTGATTTTTCTTTTCATACAAATTTAGGAGAAATATATGTTATTCTACCTCTAAAGTAAGGTACACTGTAATTAGTGGATGCTTATTAACAAATGACTATCAGCAAGACTTGAATTGAAAATCTTGTAGTTGACTCAGTTCAATCTTTTCAATTGAGTCAACCCTCTTAAGGGATTATATCACTCTGCAAAAAGCTGGAAAAGTGGCACAATTAGACTACAATTGTCATATAACAGTCAGCAAATTCTTGTTTACAGTTGTAACCAATTGAATTAACAAATTTTTGCATTGGTAATTTCATAGGGCTAAGGGATTTTGCTCGAAGTTGAGCTTTTTTTTTACTGTTAAATGTATTTTGAATTCGTATTTTATTATAATGGTTAAAAACTCAACTTCTTAGAAGGTCAAATTTTTCATAGCATCACCGGAATGCCTAATATGGACAACCATTAGTATTGGTCCTTGAACATTTCATCTAAGCATATTCTATAAGAGCTTGCAAGCTTACTTCCACATTGCAAATTTTTTGTCTTCAACATGCGAGTTATGTAGTTTGCTTAGTCAGTGCAGAGAGACCACTTGCTTCAATCTCTGTAGTGTCTTCAATCTTCAAAGAACCAAAACTATATATAAAAAAAATATATCAATGTACATAGGGATGGATCCAAAAATTACTTAAAGGAGGACTAAATTAAGATTTTAAGAAAAAAAGATGAACTAAGAAATTAAATAAAAAATTATTTGATAATAATTTAAAGTTTAATGAATAATTAAAAATTTATTCAAGGAAAATAAAATAAAAAATGATATAACAATATGAAATTTTGATAAATAAAAAAAGTCAAAAGTTATGAGATTTAGCCCAATTTCTTTAAAATATTAAAAAAAATTTTAAAAAACAAAAACTAATTACTTTGAAATTAGTTACATTAATGCCATAAATACTTCACTTACTATATTTTTGAATTGAAAAATAATAATATTATAAAATTATATATATAGTGAAGGAGGAGGGGGCCAACGCCCCTGCTTGCCCCCCTTGAATCCGTTCCTGAATATACAATCATCAAAATGATACCATATAATTAGAGGTGTCAAAACGGATTTACCCGACCCATCACATAATGGCGATTGATCAGTTGGGCCAAAAAAGTATTTTTCTTAAAAAGACTTCTTAAATTTAACTCGACCTTTAAATGAGTTTTAATGGGACTGAAATGAAAAAATTATAAAAAATAAAACTATTATAAAATTTTATAATAAAACCAAAACCAAATCCAAACTATCAATTAATCATTTTCAATAGTTATATAAAATTTTCATACCTAACAAAACATTATCATAGACTTAATCTCCACAAAGACACTAGCATAAAATTAAAACATAAATGATCAATTAATCATCATCAATAATTATATTTAAATCTTACATAGATAAATTCGGTGTAATTTTTGAGCCGTTATCTTTTTCTTCATCTACAAAGTATAAATTATAATCAAATTTAGTAACAGTAATGAGAATAAAGAACACGTTTAAAATTAATAAGCTTACCACCATGAATAAAACTATACAATCAATTACGAGTACAAATAAGAACTTGCACATTATCTCCAAGAAGAGAACATTGGTATTTGTTGATATCATGTGTATTAATGCTAAAAGTCGATTCACTAGCCACGACAGTGATTAGAATACTTAATAAATCACATACATCCTCGGTACTTCTGGAAATCGATGTTATGATCCTTCAAATATTGTAAGACATCTAAACGGGAAAGGGTTTGACTATGCAGTAGAGAAAACAAAAGGGTTGACCTGACCTATCACGAGCCGGGCCAAAAATTGTCCTCGTTTTTTTATGCCAATTTTTTTAACTCAAAATCCACTCTAATCCTTGACCGGTTAGGGTTGGCCCACGAGCATCAACTTGTTTTGACACCCCTACTTATAATGCTACAAAAAAAAGTAAGATATTATAAAACATTACTATTAAGTATAATGCCTCTAAAAATATCAAAAACTAATTTACTCAAATATTTAAATGTTCACTTGCAATAATATTTTTAAATATCACTTTAAAATAGGTGCAGTATTTTCAAACTATGGCATAATATATTTTTTCTAAAATTATTGTCAAAATATTTTTTTGTAAATGTATAATTTAAGAAAATGGAACATTTATTTTCTATTTTTATAAGAAATACAAATTTTATTAATTTGGTAAAATATATTTTATTTATTCAATAAAAAAATTTATTAATTTTTATTATATACTAATTATATGAATTAAATTTGTTTTGTTTAAAATTATCAAAAAAGTTAATAAAAAAAAGAGAGAGAAAGAAGGAGAACATACAAATAAAAGTTCCTTTCCACCATGATAATAGCATTTAATTTTTATGAATTAAGAAAAAGCAAATAAGCAAAAAAACAAAACATTTTTCTTGATTAAAATTTTTTATGGTTCCAAACGCAAAAAGTTAGAAGTCATATTTCATAAGGCACACTTTCCTCCAAACAACACCAGAAAATTCAAAATCATTTTTCAGAAATCTCACTTTCTTCCAAAACAAAAGGACCTTAACAAACCAATGAACTTGTTTTTCAGAAGTTACTGGATCGTCCTATCCGATTGTGAATTCAAACCCCAGCGGAAGCTAAATTTAAAAGTTAAAAAAAAAAAGAAAAAAAAAAAGAAGCCTAGTTAACAAACTTACTCAATATTCAGAAAGCCATGGGAAGCTTCTCAGATACTGGAAACCCAGCAACTTCAATTTGTGATGAATCCTTCAAAAACAAAATTGCCCCAAGATGAAGCTGAATGGAGATTAACCCGTATTCCTCCAGCATTCAGGGGAAAGAAAATGGAAAAGAAGATGAAGAAGAGGGGAAAAGAAAATCAAGGGAAATTCTAGAGTTTGAAGGTAAATGGTTTGTGAATGGAGAAGAAAGGGGAAGATTGTAAGAAGGGAAGGCAAAGAGACGATCTCGGGGAAGACACTGTTTCGTAACAAAGTGGTGAACTAACTAACTTCCCCCGAAGAACACAAAACTAACTGAACCAACTGTGCCCTTCGGCGCCATTGCAACGACTACTAGGCTACTAGCTCTTACGCAGTAACGGTGAGCCCACTTGTTGGGTAGGCTTTTTCAGGATAACCCAAGTCCAATACACAGTTTCTATGATTTATAAATTTAAAATTGACTTGATATTTTAAACATAACATTTTTTTAATTTGAATCTTTAAATTTAAAGTATTTTAATTTATTCATTCAAAAATTAATTTTGTTTTAATTTAATTTATTAGTTCAGTTAATTATTATCTAACAAGTTTGTAAACACCTATTTTTATCCCACTATTTCACTTTTTTTTACTTTATTTTATTAGCTTATTTATTTATCTTATTTATTTTATTTTATTTTTAAGTGTCATTATTTATCAATTTTAGGTAAAAGCTATAAAAAGGAAAAAAAATGTAATTCAATCCATTACACTCAACCAGACCCAACCACATATAACCCCCCCATCAAGCCTGATTTCTGGTCCAGCCCACAGCCCTACACCCATTCAGAAACCCAGAAGCCCAAACCTAGATGCCCACCTGATGGACTAAACCCGGATGCCTATAACTCATTCTCTCTGCAAAAATCCATCTCCCTCTTCACGCAATCCTTCTCTGCACCTTACCCACTCTCTCCGCAGAGCTCCATCTCCATCAAATCTCTGTAAACCAATTCCTCAAATCTCTCCACGCAACTCCTATTCTGAAAATCCCCTCTTCTTCACGGCCCCCATCTCTCTGCAAGTCTCAACCTCACGCTACCCCTCGGTTCACCTTATCTCTGCCTTACCCACTCTCTGAAAAACCATTCCCCCACGCCATTGCTAGAAGACTGGCAATGAGATTTGTTAGCAATAAGAGTCAATCGAGAACCAGAGAGGATACGAATTGAAAATCACCAAGAGGGGGGAAGGAGAAAAACTGCAGAAACCCAAGGGAGAAATCAAAAGGAAAATCGCGAGATTGAGCTCTAACATAGGAGAGAGTCTGGGATTCAAGGGAGAAGCTTGAGGAAATAAAGGGGTTTTCGAAGCTTAAACCAGGGAACGAAGGTCTGAAACAGAGGAGACAGAAAAAGGGGGGGATTCGAAGAAGAGAGATGAAATAGATAGGAGTGGATTTCTGGGAGCAATTTGGGCGAATTTCAGGATCGAACAGGGGGGATTAATTTTTGGAAGGTTTATTTTGCACTGAAGGTTTGGGTTTCAGAAAATCGTTTGAAGGTAACTCATTCGGTGGATATTTGGCCTTGTATTTTAGCATATGTTGTATGGTTTTCCTTTGATTCCTTGTCTAAGCTATATTAAGCAAATATAGCATTATAATTTCTGTCTTGTTCATTGGTGAATAATTTTGATTTTCGCTCTATTTAATCCTTTGATTTAAACTCTTGTACTTTATTACAAGTGGTAATGTTAGTCCATATTTTTTAGTTTGGTGAATTCAGCCTCGATTACAATTTCTGTTTCACTTACTGATGTTTAGATTCGATTTCTTTTTTTTTCTCAACATTGTATCTGTTTTCTGGTTCCATCTCCACTGTTTAATGCCAATCTTAACTTGTTGAGTTGTCCATTTTTTTTTTTTTTTACCAATAGGGTCCTCTTCCTATTGTGCCTCGACCCTTAAATTTGGTCTTCATTATCTTAGGATTTGGATATAATACTGTCCCCCTGTTTAGCCATGACTTTAGACGCTAAGTTTCTGACTTTTCCCTGAGTTGCATATATGCATAGTTTAGGCTTCGAACTCAAACTAAGGCTTCATGATTTAGGCGACTGGGAAAGAGTGAATAGCTTGTTATTTTGTGAAAATAAACATCAGAATCCGAGGCTCGTCGCTTATACTGGCTGTGGGGGGGTGTAATCCATTTCTTGACATCTTTTTCCTTTTTTTTTAGAGCTTTGATTGGGGTAAAAGGATGGACATTTATCTCTGGATATTCATCGTGGTTAGTTTTCTTTGTTAGAACAATTTGGGTTTAATCCTTGTTTCAAGGAGGACTCAAACTCTTTTTAACCAGTAAAAGACTATTGAGTGGGGCGGTTTTATTTCATAGAAATATGTGTGTATACAGTACATTGAGGTCAAACTTTTCTTTATCTCTGTAGGTAACATATGTTGCTATCACTGGGATGTTGTTTTGAAAATCTAGTGATGTGTCTTGGTTAGATTATTGGAAAACAGGGAGTATGGAACAACCGTTAGTTTCTGGGTTTGTATCTTAGTTCCCCATTAGGTTGTGTTTAAAAATTTAATTTGGTTTTGAATGTTATACGATCATGATTTCGTCCCTTTATAGTTGGTCTATGAATTCAAAAAGCCATATTGGCTCTTTTGCTGTAAAATACTCATTCTGTTTTTTAGTGGTTTCCTTATCTTGGCTTTATTTAAGTCATGATTGCTCGAATTTTCCTTTTGAGGTAATAGATATGATAAAAATGATATATCTCTTTGGATCCCAGGCCCAAAAACTACCTCAATACGTTTTAAGCGAAAATGAGCTTTTAAGAACTAAAAGACCCAATTAAACCAATGTCTTCAAAAAACCCAATATTTCAAGAGGACCAATTAGAATATTAGCTTTCAAAAGCATAAAACACCCCCAAATGTTTAAATAGCCAACTCTATTTGGGGTTTCAAAGGCTCAATTGAATAAAGTTTTAAGGGTCTACTTACTTCTAAAAATGGCTCTAATGGCCCAACACAATGTTTTCAAAAATAAAACTTAAATCCACTGCTTATAAGTAGGAGTCCCAAGCGTTTTCAAATAAAATGGTCTCTTTGACTTATATATTTACAAATTGGACTCTTACATTTTTCAAGAACTACACTTTGGCCCTTTAATTTTCAAAAATTACAATTTGACCCCTATTTTTAAAGAATTACAATTCGGCCTATAAGTTTTCAAAAATTACTTTTTTCATTTTTTCACGGGCCGTTTTTGCCCCATTGCTTTTATAAGTTTCATTCTTGTCCAAGGACTCGATGCTTAGAGGATTTTTAATAGAAGTTCATCTCCAAAATCTTAATTTTTGTGACATCCAGTGGAGTTAAATACTTCCCAATGCTCTGAATCTCACGGGCTTCTTGTGAGAGTTCATCTTTCCCGAAGTCCTGGCTATTCCTTAGACTTTCAGTGGAATTTTATTTTCCTAAAGTCTCAACTTTTTCTAGCATTTAGTAGAGGTATATTCTTTCCAATATCCTAATTCATTTTTCAAACTTTAAGTGAAATTTTATATTCCCCTAAAGTCCTAACATTTCCAGGTCTGAAATCATACATCCAACCTAATCAATTTATCTAAATATTCTGAACTACGTTAACCTTGATCCCTCTCGGCATACGTAGGCACTTACTTGGTAAGGCAGGTCTAGTTATTTATTTTGCCATCTTTGTCAATTATTATTTTATTAATAAAAATATATAATTTTAAATAAATTAAAATTCTTCAAGTACAAACAATTTAAGGTAACCATTTTTAGTGATGGACGTTGTGGGATGCCTAATACCTTCCCCACACACAATTAGACTCACGAACCCTTCCTCTGGTTTCAAGGGCCAGTTTTCCTTTATTTTTTTAAGGATCTCAATTATCCTTCTAATTAATTGGTGGCGACTCTAAATTTTTTCTGTGTTTTCCCTTATGCGCTACAAAGTCATAAAATGATGGCGGTTCTCTGACTGTCACGTTGTGACAAAGTTCAATAAAATAAAGTGACAAAATTATCATATGATTATTAAATATTAATGTGATAATTAAAGTTACATTAAAAAAGACTGTCATCTAAAAAAAGCTGACTCTCTTTTTTAAAAAAAAGATGGTTGGTAGTCTAATTTTCTTTTAAGTGTAACCTTAATTGTCACGTTGATGTTTAATAGCCACATATCAACTATATCAGTCTACATCAATGAAATTGTTAATAATAATTATTTAGATCAACAAAAAAGTTAAATTAGAACAAAATTAATTTTTGATGAACTAAATTAAAAGAGTAAAATATTCTCTCTTCCCTTAAGAGATGGCTTAATTACACAGCATTCCCTTATAAATTAAAAACAAGTTACAATTAAACTTACTTTTTTAACTAACGTTAAAATTGACCGTTAGATTTTGGTTAAATGACTTTTTGTGTATAATATAACTAAAATACTATTAATTTTATATAATATGATAAAAATATTTATTTCTTTCGTTATTTTACTTCAAATCTTTTTTTTAATGTTTTAGAAATATAGTTATTTGAAAAAAATTTGCTTTTTTATGTTTTAAGAATTCCATAACTTAAAAAAAATTATTTTAAAAATATAATTACTTGAAAAAATTTATTTAGTTTTATGTGTTAAAAGTATCATTTCTTGAAGAAAAAAAATTTCTTTATTTTTTGTGTTTCAAAAATATCAAGATTTCTTCCTTTTTTTGTTTTTAAAATATAATTACTTGAAAAAAATTATTTTTTCTATTTTAAAAATAACATTACTTGAAAAGGATTTTTTTGTTAAAAATATTATTACTTGAATTTGTTCTATTTTAAAAATATCAATGGTCTTTTAAGTAAAGATAATTTTGTCATTCTAATTTATAATATTAGTTTTTTTTTTAGAAAATCTGAATATAAATTTTTAACAAGAGTTAGGTTAAGTATAATTATGTGTATGTTTTTAAAATAGAAGAGATGACTATGTAATTAAGTCATTTCTTAGTGAATAAGAGAATGTTTTACTCAAATTAAAATGCTTTAATTATAGAGAATCAGATTGGGAAATGTGTGATCAAATCATTAATTTATTAATTTTTAAATAGGAAAATCTTAGTAGTGAGTACCCTTAGACCTTAGTACCATTATTTTGGAATGTGTAAGATGATTTATTATTAGATAATTTTATATTTTTATTTAATGAATATTGGTCTCATGTAAATAGTATAAAATTCATAAAAACTTTTTTAGTCATTCAATAAATATGTCCTTATATAAGCTGAGTGAAATAAATAGTAGTAAATGATTAATCTAAACTTTCGTAATAATTATAAAAATACTGTTATATAATAATAACATTTCCCTAATAAATTATCCCACATTAGTAAGATACTAATATCTACCGTTATCCAAGAATTCTAAATAAATACCTTTAATTGGTTGCTGTTAAAAAAACATTTAATTTTTTAATAAAATATAATACAATAAATACTCGCTTATCTTTAACATAAATCTAGTAAGAAACAAAAATAAAAAATAAATTGGTATATCATACATTTATAAAATAAAAATTATTTCAAAAACAAAATAGTTACTTAAGCGTGCGGATCTGCTCGACTTCATTGGATTCAATTTAACAGATCTGGACCGTTCAGTACAAACTGAACGGTCTAGATTTGTTCAGATTTTTTTTAAAACAAAATTATGCCTCAAAAATTGTGTAATTCAAAAAAATTTTAATTGAATCCTAGCTGTACAATGCAAATTTAGACGGCCCGAATCTAAATGGATCCCGTGTAACCAGGGATGACTGCACGGGATCCGGGTCCAGTTACTTAATACTTATTAATTATATTTGAATTTTTTAATAAAATATAGGACAGTAAATACTAACTAGTGATTGAAATGAAACAATGTGATTGAAAGTAACATTCAATTTACAGGTACATTTTACTGTTTTTGTTCTTTTCTTTGAAAATAGAATTAGGATAAAATTTAAGAAAAATTCTATAAATATATGTCATAACGTTCTTTGACCAATAAATATGTGTTAATAATATGTATTAATAAATATAGTTGAATGAAAATTTTTATTAGTTTCATCCAAATTTAAGAACCCATAATGTTATGTAAAGCTGATCCTCTAATATTTTTCATCATTAAATAATTTAATTAAAATAATAATCAACATTTGAAATGGGGAATAACAAGGAGACAAGACTCTCTGTTAACATCAACTTGAACTCGCATGATTCATCATGCCTAACAAATATTCATTTCCTCCCAGAATTCCTCAAGATCATGAGCTGAGCATTTCTTCAAACAGCTTTGTCTCATTGTTCTGTAAAACACCCACTTCCTGCGCTCGCAACTCTGGTATCTGCAACATTAATGGAAAACCAATGCTGTTAATACTGATGATACAGAACACCGACATAATGTGAATAGTACAACTATTCATATTCTAATGAATTGAAACCCAACAGATTATAACAGAACAAGCTGCCATTAGTACCTTGGCTTGATTTTTACCAGGCGGCAATAGTGCACCACCCTTTCTGCTTCTTGCCAGAAGGCCCTTCGTAACAGGGGAGATCATCATATCGGTTGGGCTTGTGTACCTATCAAAACGAAGACGAAACACAGAAATTTAAATAACCCAGTTGCTTGTTGAATCTGACTATTACAGGCGTAAGATTTCAGGAAACAAGTTCGTACCTTTCTGGGTATTTGAATGCCTTGGGGACTCTCAGACGATCTGGCGTGACAGGTTTACGCAATTCGTTGACAGAGTTTTGATCGTTCTCATCAGTTTGTTGAATCGGCGGCGGCGGCGGCGTTTTGCATTCAGGCTCGGCGGTTTGCGATTGAATCGGAGCTTTTGGAGGCGTCTGGAGGATGGTTTCCATGGAATTATAATTGGGTTTTTTATCTGAAAGCTTCTTATGAAACTGTGAACTGAAGAAGAAGAAGAAGAAATCTGTTCTGGTTGTGATGGGAATTTGTAGTTAATTTGTAGGGAAAACTCAGAAGTATATCAGAAGAGTGGGAGAAGAGATGACCGTTTGAGAAAGAGGGATTACAACGGTCGAATTGTGATGCGCCAGAATGGAAAACGTTTGCAAGAGCAAATGGCCCACCAAAAGACACTTTCTTTTTTTCAGTTTGTTTATCTTATATCTACTTTTTTAATTTTTTTTTGTATAAATTGTGGTAGGAAAGTTTCAACCTTAGATTTCTTATAAATTATATCTCTCACTATTGAACCAAAACTAGTAATTTGATTCCTATTGTTAGTAATCCATTTGTATATTGTTATTTTGACTCTGTTTGTATACCGTTATCTTACTGACATGATACATAGTGTGTACATAACAAATACTCACTTATCACATTAGTACATATATATGCAATTTGATCATTATAGTTTCACAAAATTTTAAATAGGTCCTTATAGGGTAAATTTTAAGAGTAATGTTATTTATATATCACTTTTTTCTACACACATTTTATATCCCCACTTTTAACCATGATATATTATAAAATAATATTCATTATAGATGATAGAATACTATAATATATCAAGGTTAAAAGTGGAGGTGTAGAAAAAATTAATGTACAAATAACATTACTCAAATTTTAAACTATAAACCCTAAAACCTAAAACCTTAAACCCTAAATTCTAAACCCTAAATCTTAAATTCTAAGCCCTAAACACTAAATTTTAAGTTCTAAATCCTAAATCTTAACACTAAACTCTAAATTATAAATCCTAAATCTTAAAACTCTAAACCCTAAATATAAAATTTAAAAATTTAGGGTTTATGGTTTAGAGTTTAATTTAGGATTTAAGATTTGAGATTTAGAGTTTAAATTGTAGGGTTTAAATTTATTTCAAGGTTTATAATTTAGTATTTAGGGTTTTTAATTTAGCCTCTATGGACATATT
Source organism: Ceratonia siliqua (assembly GCA_034509205.1). Lineage (NCBI taxonomy): Eukaryota > Viridiplantae > Streptophyta > Magnoliopsida > Fabales > Fabaceae > Ceratonia > Ceratonia siliqua. The sequence goes on along the minus strand of JASKGM010024996.1, from coordinate 8,051 downwards.
TAAGAATTCAATAAAACTATAAGGATCAAATTGTATATACTATATATGCATGTTGATATGTCAAGTGAGTATCTGCTAAGTGTACACACTATGTGTCATGTTAACTCAAAATAACAGTGTACAAATAGATAACTAACAACAAGGATCTAATTAAAAAGACAAAAATTATAGGGACTCAATTACAAACTTTTAAAACATAAGGACAATTAAAAGTTTGATGAAACTCTAGGGATCTACAAATTAATTTAATTACCTACAAATTAAATTTAATTACCTATCAATAGTTGTTCTTTAAATTATTAGTGGAATATAACTACTCAAAAATTAAATCATATTTCATATTTATAAAGAGTAATCAAATAAAATAAAATAAAATAAAATAAAATGAACTAATAAAATAATTATTTTAATTTTAAATTATTGATTGACATTTACTATATATCAAAATATTAGTTTGTATTTATTTATCTTGGTCATAGGGAGATACGCATTTTCAAGAGAAATTTTTAAATACGTTGTTTGTACTTAAGATGTATGTAAGAAATTATTAGGAACTTATAAAAATGAATGTATCAATGGGTCTTATACAATTATTTTAATATGTTTTTATTGGTTTCTTGCAATCAATCTATAATATGGGTGACACTCCCCTACAGCCACATTTAAATGCGGCTGTAGGGGAGTTTAAGAATTTTTTTAAAGTTTTTTTTAATATTTTTTAATAATTTTTATTTTATAAAATTAATTAATTATATGTTTATATGATGTATTTTTATTAGAATTTTTTAGAATGTTTTTGTATTTTTTTAAAATCTTTTAAGTTACAAATGAATAATAAAAAAAAATTATAGATGAATAATAAAATGAATGTAAAAAAATTCAAGAAAAAATTTAAAAACATCTTAAAAATTTTTAAAAAAAATACATAAGATAAAAAATAGTTAATTAATTTAAAAAATTTTAAAAAATTAAAAAAAACATTAAAAAAAAAAGAGGTGACGTGGTAGGATAGTAGTTTTCCTATAATATATGTTTTTATTAATTCCTTACATCCATCTTGATACAATCCTATAAGAGGTATACTAAAAAATTTTCATTTACAAATATTTATTATAAATTACAAAGATCATACACATCTAAAACAAATTTTTTAGGTAAATTCTATATACCTAAAGTAGATGCAAGAATCAATAAAAATTCATTAAAAAGCGTCTCAGTAAATATTATTACCTCAGGCAGTCATTTAAAATGTTTAGTGGGTTTAATGTCAGTGGGCCGTATCATTTCAAGTACTACTATAATGTTAAAAAAAATTAAATACTACTGTTACAAATATTTAGACATATAAATAATTATTTTTATATTTTTATAATTATAAATTATAAATAAATTATATAATAAAATATAAATAACGATAATATTATAGGAAAACTTCACTGCATGACAAAATCATTTTAATATATTAATTAATTTGGTTCCTTGGACGGTTGCACCCATCTTGCCTCAAGTGTATCTAAAAGTTTGTACATTTACAAACATTTAATTTCTTGTAAATTGTAGAATAAATTTATTGGTCCAATATATATTTTGTATCATAATATACAAAGTAAACACATTATTTCTAATTTAATAAGCTTTTTTCTTATAATTTTATTTATAGTCTCAAGTAGGATTAACTCGCAGTTGTTAAAAATTGTCCATATAGTTTATTGTTATTGGGCTTTAACCCTGTCCATATGTTTATTGGGCTTGATTCCTGTCCATATTCCTGTCCACATAGTTTAGTTATTGTGTTAGTTTGTAAATGCTTTCCGGGGAGGGGTGCCCTACGGCTTACTTAAAGGGTGTGCGTGGGGCTGTGGAGAGAGAAAATTAGGAGAAAATTAATTTTTTATTTTTATTTTTTGAAAATGTATTTATTTTTAATTATAGCTGTATTTTCATTTTCATTTTTTAATTATATTTCTGTTAAGTCGAGTCACTCTTTGTATAAATTAATAATAATAAAATTTTAAAATAAGTAATAGAAATCAGATTATATGTTTGTCTCTAATAATTATATAATATAATTCATACCTCTTCATAATTTATCTTATTATTTTTATATTATTTAATTTTAATTAAAATAAAACTTTTAATCTTCAAATAGTAGTTCGGTGGTAGAAGTATTACTCCGAGTGTCCTTTGACGTGAGTGACAGTGACTAGTGAGAGGTGCCTTTTTGGTGGTTTGTGGCACTAATAAGCGGTGAGGGTAGGGCCCTACGATGTCTCTCAGTCTCATTATATTGTCTACATTTGCTAAGTCTACTACTGATTCCTATTTCCTATTTCCTATTCCTACCTCTGTAATGTATCCCATTAATTCCACAACTACCTTTCTACTCATTACTCAATCAATGGAACTTTACAGAAATTTCAGCCGGATTATACGCCCCATTTCGTTTTTTGAAGGGATTATTTATTTGAATTTATTAGATAATATATTTTTTTATATAAAAAAAAATTTTTTTTAAAAAAAATTATTTTATATTTAAATATAATAATTTAAAAAAATTTTTAAAATAAGATGAATAATTTTAAAAATAAAGATTTCTCTCTTTTATTATTTTTTTATCAATAAAAGTTAAAAATTTTAACTTATTATTATAAAATTTTTTTTTTATTTTTATTAACTTATATGTTTTTTATAAGATCAAATAAACAAAAATAATTTTATTAGAATGTATTATTTTTTAAAAAAAATAACTTATTTTTTTAAACAAGAACTAAATCATCACTCAATGCAACACTAACTTAACCATATTTTATAATATTCTTTTTTATATTTTTAAAAAATTTTAACCAATGCCTTCTAATTAGAACTATGAGTAGATCAGCCGAAAGGTCAAAGTGGCAGGTTAGGAGATCCTCAACCCACCCTTTGATTTGGTGGTTGGCTATTAAGTATATCTTATATATTATTTAAAGATTATGGTTTAGTGATAAAGATATTATCTTATTTTTATGGGTAAATCTATCATATTCTGTGAAACCCATGAGCTAAATGTTATTATTTTGTTGACAACTTTAATTTTTTTAGCCATAGAAACCCTAGCCGCATTCTCCCAAATTCCTCCCATTCTTTTTTAATGAATTAGAATCTCATCCAATTGCCGATTGCAATTCTTGTCGTCGTGGCAGATTTTAATAAAACTTTACTTACAGTGATGAAGATTGTCTTATTCAAATAGTAATTTTCACATTCAAAAGTCTTTGGAAAGCAAAAAATGATAGTATTAACAATAAAAACTGAGTCTCTCATAAAAACGAAGAGTTTTGAATTTTTTATTGTAACGATTTCTACTCTAAATTTTTAGTCGTCCCAATTTCTCTTATTGTTTTTCTAAATATGACGGTTTTTTTTTTAATTATTCACAATCCATTTTAAATTCTACATTATCAAGGAATCACACACCTTGGCAATGGGTGTTAGATGAAACTGGGGTACTAAATTATTTGGGGTACTAATTATTAATTTGATTATAGGAGTGTATTATTAGAACTACAGTCACACCCACTTGTCCACTTCTCAAGTGTGTGCCATTATTTTTCGGAGGAGAGTGAAGCCCTCCCCTTTATAAGAGTGATGGTTACACTCAATACGGTAGAACTATAAATTTTTCCCCGAGTATAGAGGCTATTAGAAGCATTAGAAGCAGATGGGTTCAAATACATTTAACATTATTAAAAATATCCTGAAGCACCTTCTCTCTTTATTAATATATTATAGTCAATTCCAGATATTTGGGTTACCATCTAGCATAGTCAATTTTAAACTCAACTCGTTTTGGAGGGCTATGGCATGGCTCGAGTCTTAAAATCAAGGTCTGAATATAAACAGACCTATAAGGATTAGGCTTAGTCCGCTAGCCCGAAATTTTTTTTTAATTTTTTTTTTATCTTAAATAGTATATAAATTATTAAACAACTTATCTTTATATCTATTTATATTAATTTTTTATCTTAATTAGCATATAAATTAAATCAATTTTTTATGAATTATTTACAAATATCTTTTGATCATATTATTGTATTTAATTATTTGGACTATTTTAACTTATTTAAACCACACAATTTTTATTTAAACAACTATATTTCTACTGCTGATTATATATAACACCATTCAGGGATCTATTATTAATATAGCCAGTACCTAATTAATGTGTGTGTATGTGTGTGTGTGTGTGTGTGTGTGTGTGTGTGTGTGTATATATATATATATTTGCTCTAATAATTTGATTATAACTTATAAGTTCAACTTATTTATTATGTGGTTTAATTCAAATGGTATGATATTAAACAATTGAGACTAATATATATGTTGAACCATTATGACTTGTTAAAACTTATTAATTATAATAATTATATTATATAAAACAACAATAGGTATTCAGAACCAGCTTAGGCCATGCATTTTAATTTCAATTATTTACAAATTTATATTTTTTATTATGAGAAGGAAAAAGACCAAAGATACCAAATATTGTTGGTCGCAATTTAATTAATTTAGAATGTGTTTGTTCATTTTTGTGATTAATTTTTATAATTTTTATTTTTTTAATTATGTCATTTTAAGCCCGTTTAGGCATTAAATTCCTAAAGAGTTGGGCTAGGGCTTTCAAATAGAAGTTGGACAAAAAAAAGTCTAATCTAGCCCATTTTTCTTGTAGCCCGACTCACCCGTTTTGACAATGCTACTGTCATATGTCACGCCCCAATTCTAAGCACGTAACCAGTGTAGAAAATTACCGTAGAAGAGATATCCTACAAGCCTAAGACATGAACTCATAACTCACAACATATATATAAATGCAAACATTTAGTTTGCCACAGCCTTCCTTAAAATGTAGGCTATACTAGGGTACAAAGAAACCCACCAAACAAACATCATGGCCTCCATGGCCCAACAATTAAATCTATACATGAAACCATATTACATGTCAACATTATGCCATAACAAGACAACTTCGCACTGACACCAAATGCAACATTATTCTAATTGTCCACAGCCTCGATTGTTGCACCATTTCCTTTTCAAGAGAACTTGATAAATGTAGAGACAACATTCCTACAATTAAAATAACAATGAAATACATATTTAGTCATAATACACTTAAACAGTATAACCTTTAATTAAACATGTCCCAGAGTAATTATATAAATCACAAAAATAAAGTACTAGCATTTTACTTCACGACATAAAACAATAAATAACAATATTTACAATACGATCATAAAAGCTAAAAACGGTAACTTCACAATTAATACATATTCATTCACGATAAAAGTAATTTTACTCATCAGGTACTAAGATCCATCAAAGTTTTATGGGAGAGCCCAATGTTCAATTTGAAACTTCGATTCATTCCTATCCCACTTGGCCGTCCTACCCCACTTGGCCGCCCTCATTGAATCGGGATGCTACAGAACTGGGATGCTACAGGAAGAATTTAACTGAAACTTTGATTCATTCCTATCCCACTTGGCCGTCCTCATTGGACCGAGATGTTACAGGAAGAATTTAACTCTCTACCAGGATTCCCCTACTCACTGGCAGAAGTTTAGACCTAGGTGCATCTAGTGGTTCTACCATAATCCAATCATGGATCCTAGAGAAAAATCCACGTTTACTTTCACAAATTCAATCAAATTCTCTTTCAACTGATCAATAACAGTTTCTCAAACGTTTAAATAAATCAAATATTTTCTCAACATCAGCTCAATTATAATAACATCAAACTTACACAATTATCATCATTATGATATTAAATCAACTTTCAAGCAATAAAATAATTTCATACCAATTATCCAAGCATCCAAAAGTAAGTAAATCAGCTCACCTTTCTATCATGAAAGTTTACCCAAATACCTCAAATCTTGAAGGTTTCAGTTACCCAAATTTAAGAATCAAGAGATCTCAAAAAATTTCTTTATCTACCCACGAGTTTCCAAATATTAAGCATCCCAAAATTTCTTTGATTGACATCTTTAATATAACATGTAAGAAAGCATTCATACATGTAGCAAGATAGGGTCACACAAATGATAAGCAGTAAAGGAGCCAAACAAGCATAGATATTTCAGAATAAGTAACCCATAAAATTAAATAAAATGCTTCCAATTTAGTATGCATTAGGTTTCAAGGAGATTGCCATATTTTCCAGAAACACAATATCCATTGGCATCATTCAAATAACAAAAAAGACCCTTTACTTTACGGTTTTAATTTACCTTTCAATTAACATAACTATATTATATACTTGTATAAGTACAAACTTCCAAGTGCAAGAAAAAACCCATTCGCTTGTTAACTTGGAACTAAGTACACCATAATCATGAATAAAGTCATATATAAACATTTTTAATAACTTCGAGTTGAAGTTATGCATTCTATAGCACACTACTCCAACACTTTCTTCAATAATTATTCCATCAAACTAGCAAATTCCACTTGACGTATTACCAAACTAATTAAGATATATTTTCCTTTCCAAATACAGGTTTACTTAATAAAAGTGGTGCTCCACTTTCAAAATTTGATAAATAACATTAAATAGCACATTTGTTGTCTAGCATCCAAATACAATGATGTAGATTCAATTAAAAGAGGAACAGAAATAAAGCATTATTTCAAAACTACATACTTTTGACTAGAATGGAATATCATCACCCAAGAATACACAAGCAACCCGCCCGCATTATAATTTACCAATTCAAGATTTATTTGAGGGATTCACGAATTAAATTTAAGGCATAACTACTATTGCCCAAATCAAAAAGTTATCAAGCTATACGTAGAATAAAATCAATGCTAAAAGTGGAGTCGAGGGTTGAAAATAATCTCACCAACATATCTAAAATCAAGAAATAAACTCACAAGCCCCAACCCATGAAACGACATGCTCTGTCTTCTTACAGTCATTCACCATCTCGTATGCCAATGTAGAATATATGAAAAGATATAAAGATAACCCATTAAAATCTCTTAACCTGGTAGAAACAAGGGAAACTGAGAGAAGAAAGTCGGAGGAGTTAATTCAATTGGTTCTATATATATGTGTGTGTACATAATACATAGTAACTACCTCATCACTTATTCCTTAAATCAATTATGTATGTAAGGTATTACCCTCATTTCATCTACCAAAGTTGTCTTCTAACAAAAACAACAACCCCTTTATTTAGAAATCAGAACTTTGCTTCCCACGAATACTAGGCTTCATACCATACTAAATATTAAGCCATACTAAATATTAAATCATACCATACTACCATACTAGGCTTCAAGAGAATAATAGTTAAGTCCAACCATATTCTTAAATAAAAATCCACAATCTTAAAATAAACAAGTCGGAATCTAAGAAATTTGTTAACTAAAATTTTGAAATCAATGGGAGAAATGATGAAGGACTTCTCACAGAAAAGGTCACAATTTGACAGAAACATAACTTAAATTTTAAACAGAGATTTCAAACAAAAAGACCACTCAAATAATAGCAGCCGCACTAGACGAACGGAGCTACCAGACAAAGGGGATTAAAACTAAGCTGCTACTAGAAGGAGGTGACACAACAGAAAAACAGTGTTAATGCTACCGAGAGCAATTCCTTCTTCAATGAGATGTTGAGAATTTCGAATAAAGAGGAACCCAAATGTGTGGCTAAGGATTTACCACATATCTCAGGTATTTTTGTGCCAGGAGAAGGATCTAATGAGAGGTCAACGAATTTATTCTATAATTGTCAACACCCCATTTTGGTCAGCCCACCATTTTCAGCCCAACCTAATTTCTGGCAGGCCCAACAACATGGACCGGGTCAGGCATGGATCCATGACCCGGTTACCCCTACACTCGAAAGCCATTTCTGGTCCTCTGAGGTTTCTGACTTACGGCTCACCATCACGGCACCTCTCTGTAAACATTTCACGTCTCACCCACTCTTGGCATACATCCTTCTGCCATCAACCCTCTCCACGAAATCACGCTCCATACCTCTTCTACCCACTCTC
>JASKGM010024986.1:0-27999 GCA_034509205.1 Ceratonia siliqua | reverse complement strand
GGTAAGAAAGATAGGTTAGTCTAGGCAACAATCTCAAATGCTTGGACTATTTAGCCTATGTTATGCTCCTCATCATAGTTCTTAAAGATTTGGACATCCCTAATCACTACAAAATGCCACTTATGAATAAGAGAATCAAACCATTATGTATTCAATCCTTTATCCTAGCATTAGATAATTACCTAGTTCATTTAGTTGGTCACCTAAACAAAACCAAGCAATAATCATAAATAAATCAAGTGGAAGAACATGAACAACCATTCAAGGGAAGTTGAATACATCATCGATGAATAAAATCACAAAATCATGTCTAAGGCATTGAGTTCACCCTCAACCAAAGGGATTTAGCCTTCTAACATAAGAAAATTACTCATTACAACAATATAATCCATGAAAACTGTAGAAAATACAAGAAGAATGAAGAAATGGTAAAGAGGGAACTCTTTGAAGACTTTCAAATGGTTGAATCTTCTCCAAACTCACTCCCTTCAGCCTTCCTTTTTCTATTCTCCTCTCTTCTGAGCTCTCTCTCTTGTTTTTCAGAAGTTAAAATTCCTAAAATGAAGTGAAGAATGTGTTTTTGAAGTGAATCAGCGCGCATGGGATCTGTGGTCTGGCTTCGGGGTGCCGCAGCGCTCAGCCCTAAGTTCTGAATTTTGGGAATCATACTTAGGCATCGTGGCCATGGCACTCTAGCGTCGTGGCACCCACCTTTTTGGTTGCCCAAGCTGTGGTGCTAGAAAGCCAGGGCAGCGGCCATGAACCCTGGGTGAATTTCTTCGTATTTTGGGCACCGCGGCGAGGTCCTGAAGCACCGAAGCGCTGAACTCTCAGGGTTTGGAATCAATTTTCTTTGAATTTGAGCACCACAAATCCTAAGAATGGGAATTGGGGCGCTGGACACTCTGACTTTAGTCCAAAATTATGCAATTTTGAGTTCCTTTCCCCAAATACTTGCTTTTATAATGCTCCAAAGCATGTTAACATGACTCACTTCTTCTCATAAATGTATTTCCACTTCAAAACACTTTCAAAACATAAAACTAAACTAAGAACACAATAAACTTAAGAACAAAGCAATTCAATGCAAGAGAATTCAACATAAAAGTATAACAAAATATGCACTTATCAATAACCCTTATGCAAATGTATCTTGGTTTATTGGAATCTAAGAACCTTAATAGTTAAAAAATAAAGCTTACATAAATAAAATTTTTATATATTAATATCAAAATGTATTTACATCAAATTGGGGAATACAATTTGCTTTCCATGGTAACCTATTCCTAACAGGATGCCTGGATGTTGAACAGATCCCATATACCCTTGCTTGCTACACATTCCCTATAGCCATTTTACTCACAAAAGAAGTAAGATGGGCCAGTTATATTTCAATGGAGGATGCACTAGCATCATTCACCTTCTTAGGTGGTAGATCATTTTAAGTACTAAACTATTAGGAATTGGTTGCCATGTTAGATATAAGAAGTCTGGCAGCCTTGGGGGTCTTATCAACTAATGCCCCCACTTGTAGCATTAACCATGTTCCTCCATAGGCAGGAAGCCTTCATAGAAGTACTAGATTAATAGTTGTTTACTAATCTGATAGTAGGGAAAACTTGCATATAATTTCTTGAATTTCTCCCAATACTAATATAAGGACTCCTTATTATACTGCCTAATCGCACAAATTTCCTTCCTAATAGTTGTAGCCTTAGATGCTGGGAAGTACTTTTCCAAAAATAGTTTCTTCATCTCGTTCCAAGTATAAACTATCCCAAGAGGTAAGTAGTCAAGCCATTCCTTTGTGAAGTTTACCAAAGAGAAAAAGAAATGCTCTCAACTTAATCTGTTCCTCCAAAACACCATGGGTTTCATACCTGAGAACACTACATGGAACTCCACGAGGTACTTCTCCTATGAAACCAAAAAACTTTGGTAGGATATTGATTAATCCAGACTTTAGCTCAAATGCTATGTTAAGGTGTGGGTACATAGTAGCTGTTGATCTAAATCTAGAGTACCCAACTCCTTCAAGGTTCTATTGTTTACAGCCATATCTTCATGTTTAGATGGGTCACTGGATGGGAGGGCAGTGTGGAGAGCAAGTTTGAACTTAGGAGGTGGCGTATAGGCTACCTGTGAAGGTGGATATGTTGCGAACTACTGACTTCAATTACGGGTGGAAGTTTACAAACACTATCTAATTCGTTGAACTCGCAAGTCCATCTCATCTTCGACATAAACACTTGAAAATTAAAATCAAACTAATCAAAGATAAAAAAAAAAGCAACAAATCAATTAAATGATCAATCCCCAGCAACATGGCACCAAAATTTAATGTGAACCCAAAGGGGTGTCAAATTAATCCTTCTAGGTATAGTGGTTAGTAAAGTTTAGAGAAAGGGTCGTAGAGGATTAAGTCTAATTGATAGGCCACAAACACTATGAAATAAACAAATGCGTGATTTGAATAATCAATTAATCAAATGAAAATATAAAGGAAACTCATATTGCAAGTCACAAGTAAATTAACACATAAGACAATGATTGAAAATTTGGCTAAGGATTCACTCTCTACCACTAAACATTGACACTAACCATGATACCTAATAATATTCTCAACTCCCTTTTCCAATTACCAATCATAGATAGCAACAAGTTTTGCTATCCCAATCCTTCCTTAGTTTGTCATTAAATAGAGATTGTGCTCTCTATTCACTTTTTAACCATTAAACAACCTAGAAACGGTGCTCTCTGGATTTAATTTAATAGAAGTATTAGGATGAGAAGGATATGTTGATCTAATTAATAATCTCATGGGCTCAAATTATTTAACTTAAGCTATGTTCCACACACAATCAATGAAAACTTTGTAATTATTAGTTGTAATTCGCCACTCATGAATAGGAAACAAGACAATTAGGAATCCAATTCCCTATTCTAGAATTAGATAATTACCAAGGTTTGTTTAGTTAGCCACCCCAAACAAATCAAGATAACAATCCTAATAAATTCTTATATAGGAATCACAGACAAATTGGAGAATATTATTATTAAACCAATCAAATAATCTAGTATAGGGCTTTGAATTCATCCTCAACCAAAGGTGAATTTAGCCAAGCATGTTGAAAAAAATATAATAATCAATATTAAGAACATCAAGAAGCCAAGGAAAAGAAGGGAAGTAAAGAAGGAAGAAGGACAAAACTCTTTGACGATCTCTGCATGGATAATCCTCTCCCAAGCTAGCACTTGAAGCTCTTCTCCGGTTTCTCTCTAATTTTTGGTATGCAAGATTGCTCAACTTATGTAGGGATTCTGATTTTAAAGAGAGGATGTAGGCAGGCACTACAGCCTTGGTTTTTAGGCACTATAACTGTTGGGGATAGGTTGTCCTAGAAAATAAGTTGTATTCCTCAATTTGATATTAAATGCATTTTTAATATTAATAAATAAAGAGTTTATTTATGTAAGATTTTTTCTTTTTAGCTATTAAGTTCCTAGTAAACCAAGATACATTTGCATAAGAGTTATGCAAAAGGAGATATGTATTATCGGATGAATATAAAACAATATTCACAATCACTGAAAAAAGCTGGTCACCTTATTCAATAAATACTGTAGTGTTTGAATTACCCTCATAGAAAGAGTGAAATTCTTTTCTAAAGGAATGGTGAATCTCAAATCATTGAAGTAGTAAACTTCAGGTCATGACACTATTAAATGAATTGGAATTAAATCATATATCAAGTTTAAGTTAATACTGTTACTTTGAACTTGAACTCACACACATTACATTCGCTAGTGGTAGAACCAAAATCTTGATGGATTATGGACTCGTGTCCATGACCATTGTGATATTTGATATACCATGGGCATGACCATTGTGTGAAATTGTCAAGATTCTGTATGTTGGGATCATAGTGCAAGTGAACATCTGGGAACATAAATCTAAGAAATGGAGTTTGCAGAATTACATCTCTTATGGTGATTTCATGAAGACAGGTGACATATCTGGGCACAGTAAAATGATAAATTAGCTATTCATCATTTGAAGATAATTTTAGAAAAGTTCTAAAAGATTATCTGGTCATTTATCAGATGAAATCTGGAACCAAGATAAAATTGACATAAGAGGTAAAACGATAATTTTATCTTATGTCAATGGATGGCTACGGGGGCTCACAAACACTAGGTTTTCAAATCAGATAAATCAATGTTTAATATTGACTTCTTGTAATTTAAGGAACTATCAAGAATGCAATCATGAGTTTTTGGTGAATTGACTTTATAATTAATAAATTTGGATTATCTTATTGAGATTAAAATAATTCCAAATTTATTGGAGCTTAAAATTCTTATGTCCAAACAGATTTCCCACCTAGCTTTGGAGAATTCAATCCACACTAAGTTGGAATAAATTCAAGATGGAGTTAATTGATAGTATTTCAGCTAATGTCTTTATTAAGCTAAGAGTTGTCTTAATTTAGACAATGAACTATTTTAGGACAAATGTTGTCCTAAACATATCTGAAAATGTGAGAAACATTTTTGTCATTGAAAAGATAAAAATAATCCTTACATTAGTTGTCTAAATTAAACAAGTGTTGATCTAATTAGACAATAGAATTTTAAGATAAAGGTTTATCTTAATTAAGACAAGAGTTGTCTCAATTTAAAACCTTTATCTTAGTAAATATTTTTGGTTTAACTACTTTAAATTAATATTTGAATTGTTTAAATATTTAATTTGAAGAAGTTAATTGAAATAAAATTAAGTCCCAATTTAATTAGGAATTTTGGTGTTGGGAATAGGTTGCCCTAGAAAGCAAGTTATACTTCCCAATTTGATGTAAATACATTTTAATATTAATAAATAAAGAGTTTATTTTTGTAAACTTTATTTTCTAGCTATTAAGGTTCCTATATTATAATAAATCAAGAAACATTTATATAAGGGTTATGCAAAAGGAGATATGTATCTTTAGATGAATCTGAAATAATATTCACAGTTACTAAATAGAGCCAGTCACTCTATTCAACTAAGATTGTAGTGTCCGAATTACCTCCATAAAAAGAATGAGATTATTTTCTAAGGGAATGATGAATAGTAAATTATTGAAGTAGTAGAATTCAGGTAATGACACTATGAAATGAATTATAAAAGTGAGATATCAAATTCAAGTTAATTTCATTACTTTGAACTTGAACTCACATACATTGCATTCGATAGTGATAGAATCAAAATCTTGCTAGATTATGGACTCATGTCTACGATGATTGTGATCTTTGATATACTATGGTCATAACCATTACGTGACATTGGTCAAGACTCTGTATGTTTATATCACAGTGGAAGTGAACATCCTGGAACATAAATTCAAGAAATGGAGTTCATAGCATTACATCACTTCTAGTGATTTTAGGAAGACAAGTGACATATTTGGGCCCAGTGAAATGATAAATTAGCTACTTACCATTTTGAAATAATTTTAGAAAAGTTCTAAAATATTATCTGGTCACTTATCGGATGAAATCTGAGACCAAGGGACAAAATTAACATAAGGGATAAAACAATAATTTTATCTTGTGTCAATGGATGGCTATGAGGGGTTATAAATATTAGGTTTGCAAATTGGACAAATCAATGGTCAACATTGACTTATCATATTTTTAGAAACTATCAAGAGTGCAATCATGAGTTTTTGGTAAAGTGACTTCATGATTAATAAACTTAAATTATTTTAATGAGATTAAAATCATCCCATGTTTATTGGAGGTTGAAATTCCTATGTTCCAATGTATTCCCCGCCTAACTTTGGAGAATTCAATCCATATTAAGTTGGAATAAATGATGACATTAATTGACAACATTTCACCTAATGTCTTTATTAAGACAAGTGTTGTTTTAATTAGACAATAAAATTTTATGATAAATGTTTGCTTGAATCAAGACAAGTGTTGTCTCAATTTGGAGAACATTTATCTTAAGTAATTATTTTAATTAGACTACTTTAAATTAATATTTAAAATGTTCAAATTAATTAATTTAAATAAGTTAATTAAAATAAAATTTAATCCACATTTAATGAGGACTTTCAATTATATTATTTTATTATGTTAAAATTAATTTAATTAATTATTTGTCCTAATTTTGTTACAAAGTTTGAATTGTTCAAACTTGTGAAACAATCTACTCTCCATGTGATGAGATGTGTATGACCAAAGGAGGATAATTGGTCTTTGATATGGTCAAATATATTCTCTCTTAATTAATCTAATTATCTAAGTGAATAAAGGTAGGAAATTAAAAGAGTTTTAATTTCTTAAGTAACCTACATTTACTAGAAAAATAACTAGGTCAAAGGTATATAATTAAGTAAAATTCATTTATTAAATTTTTAATTCAAGCATGACCAATTAGAAAGCCATACATATTTTATTTAATTGTTAAATAAAATTTGTTATTATCAAAATTAATAATATGATTATTAATAGATAAATTATTAAATAATTTGATTATCTAATATTCCCCATTAGTAAGTGTGTAAATCCTTAATGGTTAGGAATTGAATTTTTGAATTACACTCAATTGCTCCCACATAACCTAGGGTTAGGTTAGTATAAATACAACCTAACATTCCTTCTCTTAGTGGCCAAAATCTTGAGAGGAAAACATATTGAGAGTACCTCTAGCTTTTTGGGAAAGGGAAGGCTTTCTAATTTATTTTAAAAGCTATCAATTATTTTCTTTTATATTTTGTTTTGTTACAATTACTAAATCTATTTACCGTAGGTTCCGTGGATTGGTGCTTCCCAAAGAATAGGCAATCTGTATGCTTAGTTGGAAAGTGTGTTACAAGATTAAAGTAATTACAACAGGTATGTAAAATTCTAATATATTTTACTTCTCTTTCTAGCTGTGAGTTATTTGCCTATGTGTTTTGTTTCAACTTTTTTGCAAGCTTGAATGTTTTAAAAATTTTAAAAATCCATGCTTGTACAGTAAACACATAGGATAAACAACTAGATCCAATATTCGGCTACGACATTTTATGAGGATAAAAGTAATTTAGTTAATTATTATTCTAACATTGTTATAAAGTTTGAATTATTCAAACTTGTGGAACAACCTCCTCCCCATGTGAGGGAGAGGTGTACGGCAAAGGAGGAAAATTGATTTTTAACATGGTCAAATATATTCCCTCCCAATTATCCTAATTATCTAAGTAAATAAAGATTGAAAATTAAAAGATTTTCAATTTCTTAAGTAACCTCCTACATTGACTAGGAAACTAACTAAGTCAAAGAAATTTAATTAAGTAAAATCATTTTTTTAATTTTTAATTCAAGCATAACCAATTAGAAAGCCACACATGTTTTATTTGATTGTTAAATAAAATGTTATTATCAAAATTAATAATATCATTATTAATTGATAAATCATTATATAATTTGATTACCTAATATTCCTCATTAGTAGGCATGTAATCCCTAATGATTAAGGATTGAATTTCTTATTATATTTAAATGCTCTCACATGACATAGGGTTAGCATACTACATATATGCAACCTCTTCCTCTTGTGGCCGTACAAGTTAATATTTGAGAAAGAGAAAAAATGAATTCTTTATGTGCCACTACAGAGTTCTTCATGCCATACTAAGAGGAACAAAAGGGAATGCTTTCTAATTTAATTTTGAAAGCAATCAATTATTATTCTTTCATCTTTTGTTTTGTTCCAATCACTAAACCTATTCACCATATGTTTCATGAATTGGTGCTTCCCAAAGAATAGGCGGTCAGTGCACTTGATTGAAAAGTGAATTGCAAGATTAAATTGACTACAAGATGTATGTAAAATTCTTATCTATTTTAATTCTCTTTCTAGCCATGAGTTATTTTCCAAAGTGTTTTGTTTCCACCTGTTTACAAGCTTGAATGTTTTTTAAAAATTTAAAAACTCATGTTTGTATAGTAAACACTTAGGATAAACAACTAGATTCAATAATTGGTATCAGAGCTTATGGTTCATGACTACATGTGTGTATGATGCATGGTTGACAGCTAGAAATCATTTACATTGTATGATTGTATGCATGATGTCTTTGATATGATTGTTTTTGGTTTAAATTAAATTTATAGTCATATTAATGCCTTAGAGGAAATTCCTTGTATTTTTGGGATGTATTAAGAAGGGTGACCCCATATGGTCATGTTTCCTTTTTGGTTTATTTTTGTTAATTTTTTAAATTAAAAAATTATGTTGTAAATGGCAAGAAGCCACCAATTGTAACATGTAGGCCACAACAAGACCAAGAAAGATGTTAGGACCTCTCGGCTAATGCATGGTAAGTTGGTAGAGACATCCCAAAAAGTTCAAGAGTAGGAGCAATCATAAGGAATGAAGAAAATAAATGTAATAAGATTTTTTTACTTGTCTAGGGTGGGTATTAATATGGTCTTCGTATTATATTTATTTTATAGTGTATGATATTATATGCAATAACATGTCATGTAGGCTAGTAGGTGCCAATCAACCTCACATACTCATGCATACATTATGTTTTATATTTTAAAAGAGTTTTAAAATGATAAAAAATAGGAAAGATGAAAAATTAGCAAGTTGGCTAATTAGGACTTAATTTTTCAACTAAATAAATTAGTTAGAAATTCATTAGGTTTATAATTGAAATTAATTAAAGGTAATTAATTTCCAACTAAAGAGTTTAGTTAGAATTAATTTAATCACCTAGCAACTAACTAGCCAATTAAATTACCTAAGTTTATTTTCAAACTAAGAGTTAGTGTGAAAATAATTAGGAAATGCATAAGGAATTAAATTCCTAAATAATTAGTAAAAGTTACTAATGTAATTCCTATCTTAAAAGTTTAGAAAGAAAATCAAGTTCATAAGTGATTTATGTTTTCTAAGAGGATGCATGCTAGAAATCTTGGTAAATCAACTTTAGAATAATTAATCATAATAAATTAATTAGTGAGAGAGGGCACTAGTAATCCTAGAACCCACGGCCTCCAACTGTTAGTCTATTGTATACTCAAACCATGACTAGAATAGATTTCTTAGGAAATGCATACATGCATCATATTTTAAAGTCCATTCAATAGCTAGTAGCTTACTAATATTAAATGTATTTACTTAACAAATCCACCTTGAACGGTGAGAATTATGTGAAGTAGAAGAGAAACCTCAAAATCGTTTTGAATTATGACAAGACCACATGGGTTCTTTCTAAGGAAGCACCCGTTGATCTGACTCTTAACTTGCTACCAAGCAAAATTGAGTATCATAAGAGGTGGGATGATACCAATGCTCTAGCTAAGTGCTATATACTAGCCTCAATGACCAATGTGTTGTAGTAGTAGCATGATGGCATGGAACATGCTGCTGACATAATGTACCATCTACGTGAGATGTTTGGTATAAAGACTCAGTTTGTTAAGATGAGAGCTATCAACGCTTTCAAGGACTTTAAAAAGAAACCAGGGGAGCAAGTGAGAGATTACATGCTCAAGGTAATCTCCTACCTTAATGATGTTAAGCTACACGAGGCTGAGATTGATCGAGACTGTTAAGTGTTAATGATCATTCACAATTTGAACTCCTAATTCTCACAATTCAAGTTAGTCTATGAATTGCATAGCAGGGACTATACCCTTAATGGGTTAAGGAATGACCTATGAGTTGTGGAAGAGGTTCTTGAATTTAAGAAGAACCTAGAAGAAAACATGGTGGCTATGGAGCCCAAGAAGGTAAAGTGGCTAGGCAATAAAAAGAAAAATGCCAAGAAATCAGGTATCGAAGAAGAAGCCCATGAAAAATAAGGCTCGGAAGGATATCATTAAAGGAAACTGTTTCCACTGCAGTGCTAAAGGACATTGGAAAAGGAACTGTAATGAATAAACATGGTACAAGCCTTCTAAACATGTTATAAGCATTTCTAGTGGATGATTCTACTAATAGCTAGATAGTAGATTCTGAAGTCACTAATCATGTTTATAAGTCTTTGTAAAGGTTCCAAATAAAGAGAAAGATGATTAAGTGTCAGTTCTAAACAAGGATGACAAATGGCGCACTTGTCTTAGCTTGAGCAGTGGGAGCCATTACCTTATAGTTTTTGAATAACAAGTTATTAGTTTTGGATAATGTTTATTTTGTTCCTGAGCTTTGCAAAAATTTGATTTGTGTCTTTTTTTAATAAATTCTGGATATTCTATTTCTTTTGGTAATGAGATTACCATTTCTATAAATGGAATCTTACATTGTTCTGGAATTACTAGGAATAATTTAAATTATCTAGAACTAATTAATTGGACTACAAACATTTTAGAAACAAATTCAACTATGTCTAAAAGAATCAAGGAGTCTAGCATAGATAAAAGTTGTTTATAGCATTTGCGATTAAATCATATTAATCAAAACATGCTAAGCATACTAGTAAAGGATGGTACTCTACCAGACATGATAGAGTATTCTTTACCAGTATATGAATCCTATATTGAAGGTAAAATAACTAAATCATCTTTTAGAGTAAAAGGTAATAGGATGCAGGATGTTCTAAACTTGGTATACACAGATGTGTGTGGACCAATGAACATTTAAGCTAGAGGAGGTTATGTTTATTTCATAACCTTCATTAATGACTACTCATGATATGGTGTTGTGTATCTAATGCACAACAAAAGTGATTCCTTTGAAAAGTTCAAGGAATTCAAAGCCAAGCTGAAAAGCAGTTAGGCAAACCATTGAAACAACGTTGATCAGATCGAGGTGATGAGTATTTATCTAGAGATTTTAAGCAGTTTTTGGTAGATAATGGAATCATTTCTAATTTATCGACACCTAGAACAACTCAACAAAATGGGGTTACTGAATGAAGAAATATGATTCTTTCAGAAATGGTGAGGTCAATGATGTCTTATGCTGCTTTACCATAATCATTTTGGGGATATTGTACATAAGCAGTAGCATACCTACTAAACTTTGCTCCATCAAAGGCAGTGCCTAAAACACCAAGGGCACTATGGACAGGACGTAAAACATCTTTACGCCATTTACAAACTTAAGGGCGTCTGGAACATGTGTATAAGCTTGAAACACAAAGATGGTACAAGGTTGGATGTATATTTGTTTGTCGGATATCCTAGGGGAACAAGAGGATACTGCTTTTACTACACCCTAGATGAGAAGGTATTTGTTAGTGTAAATGCAACCTTCTTATAAGAGGATTTTGTGAGAAATCACAAGCCTCGTAGCAAGATTGTTCTTGATGAACAAAGTGATTGGTCATAATCTAAGTAGGATTTTGATGAAGTCATAACTGGTATGGATTCAAGAGTGGAATATGAACTAGTGGCACCTCGTCGAGTGGGAGGGTTGTTAAACAATCTAAAAGATACATGGGTCTACGAGAGCATTTGGTGGCTCTTTCAAATGAACATGAATCATATCTCATTACATATGAGGTAGCCATTAATGAAGTAGATGCTATTCAATAGCAAAAGACAATGAAATTACAGTTGGAATATATGCATTCCAACAAGGTCTGGACTCTTGTAGAAGCACCAGAAGAAATAAAACCCACTGGGTGCAAATGGATCTATTAGAGAAATAGAGGAGTTGATAGGAAGGTGGAGACTTTCAAGGTTAGACTTATAGCTAAGGGTTAAACCCAGAGAGAAGGTATCAATTATTCTCGCATGTTGCTGTACTTAAATCCATCTGTATCGTGCTATCCATAGCTGCACATCTTGACTACGAAATATGGCAGATGGATGTCAAGACCGTATTCTTAAATGGGGATCTTGAAAAACATATTTATATGGCTTAACCAGATGGTTTCATTGGATATGGCAAAGAGCATAAAGTATGTGAATCGCATAGGTCCATCTATGGACTTAAGCAAGCATTAAGAACTTGAAATATTATATTTAATGCTACAATCAAGTCTTATTGATTCCAAAAAAAATGTAGACATACCTTGTGTCCATAAAAGAATACAAGAGAGTAAGGTTGTCTTCCTAGTACTCTATGTAGATAACATTTTACTCATTAGGAATGATGTAGGGATGCTATCTATAGTAAAAGAATGGCTAAATCAACTGTTTGAGATGAAGGATTTAAGGCCGACTAGCTATATTCTTGGGATCCAAATGATAAGAGATCACAAGAACAAGCGGATGGCCTTGTCCTAAGTGACCTACATTGACAAGCTTTTGACAAAGTTTGGCATGCAGGATTCCAAGAGAGGTTTCACACCGTCCAGGCATGGAATTAAACTTTCTAAAGAACATCCACCTAAGACTCCTTTGGAAGTTAAACAAATGAGATGGATTTCATATGCATTTGCAGTAAGAAGACCTATGTATGTTATACTTTACAATAGACCAGACAGCTGCTATGTAGTTGGTTTAGTTAGTAGGTTTCAACCAAACCTTGGCATGGAACACTAGATTGTGATTAAGTGTATATTTCAGTATCTTTGTAGGATGAAGAACTATATGTTAGTGTATTATGGTAGTGTCCAAATTCTGATTAGGTACACTGACTCAAACTTTCAATTTGACATTGATTCTAGAAAATCAACATTAGGCTCTATTTTCACTTTATGGGGTGTAGTCATTGTTTGGAGGAGCATAAAGTAATCTTGCATTACTAATTCCACCTTGGAAGCGGAATATGTTACAGCTTGTGAAACTGTAAAGGAAACTATTTAGTTGCGCAAGTTCCTTAGGGACCTTAAGGTGGTTCCAGATGCAAATAAGTCCACTTTATTATGATAATACTGAAGTTATGGCAAACTCAAAAGAACCAAAAAATCATAAGGCATCCAAACATATTAAGAGAAAGTATCATCTCATACAAGAGATAGTATAGCATAGAGAAGTGGTCGTCACCAAAATTGTGACTGAAATGAATCTAGCTGATCCATTCACAAAGACTCTTTCACAGAAGAGATTCAAGAGTCACCTAGAAGGATTAGGGATTATGGATATGTCGTACTTGCTTTAGGGCAAGTGGGAGATTGTTGGAAATAGGTTACCTTGGAAAGCAAGTTGTATTTCAAAATTTGATGTCAATATATTTTTAATATTAATAAATAAAGATTTCTTTTATGTAAGCTTTGTTTTCTAGTTATTTAGGTTCCTAGATTATAATAAACTAAGATACATTTACATAAGGGTTATGCAAAATGAGACATGTATCTTTGGATGAATCTAAAATACTATTCACATTCCCTAAGTTGAGTTAGTCTCTCTATTCAATAAAGATTGTAGTGTTTGGATTACCTCCATAAAAAGAATGAGATTCTTCTCTAAGGGAATGATGAATCTCAAAACATTGAAGTAGTAAACTTCAGGTAATAATACTATTAAATGAATTCGAGTCAAGTGAGATATCAAGTTCAAGTTAATACTGTTACTTTAAACTTGAACTCACACACATTGCATTTACTAGTGGCAAAACTGAAATCCTAATGGATTATGAACTTGTGTTCTTGATCATTATGATATTTGATATACTATGGGCATGACCATTGTCTAAGATTGATCAAGACTCTGTATGTTGGATCATAGTGGGAGTAAACATCTAGGAACTTAAATGGAAGAAATGGAGTTTGTAGCATTACATCACTTTGGGTATTTTAGGAAGACAAGTGACATCAGGCCTAGTGAAATGATTAATTAGCCACTCATTATTGCAAGATAATTTTAGAAAAGTTCTAAAATATTATCTGGTCACTTATAAGATGAAATCTGAGACCAAGTGAAAAAATTGACATAATAGGTAAAATAATAATTTTACCTTGTGTTAGTGAATGGTTACGAGGGTTCACAAACACAAGGTTTACAAATTAGAAAAATCAATGTTCAACATTGACTTCTCATAATTTTAGAAATGATCAAGAGTGCAATCATGAGTCTTTGGTGAAATAACTTCATGATTAATAAAATTGGATTATCTTCATGAGATTAAAATAATCCTAAATTTATTGGAGTTTGAAATTCTTGTCCAAACGGATTCCCCACCTAGCTTTGGAAAATGCAACCCACATTGAATTGGAATAAATTTAAGATGAAGTTAATTGATAGTATTTTGGCTAATGTCTTAATTAAGACAATGAGTTATTTTATGACAAATGTTATCTTAGCCATGCTTGAAAATATGAGAAATATTTTTATCGCTAAAGAGACAAAAATAATTCTCACATTAGTTGTCTAATTTAAAAAAAGTGTTGTTTTAATTAGATAATAGAATTTAAAGACAAATGTTTGTCTTAAATAAGATAAGTGTTGTCTCAATTTGCACAATCTTTATCTTAGAAATTATTTTTTAGTTTAACTACTTTAAATTGTTATTTGAATTGTTCAAATATTTAATTTGAAGAAGTTGAAGAAAATAAAATCTCTCTTTAATTATGAATTTCAACTAAAACATGTTTTCAAGATAAAAATATGATTAAATTAAATTAAATTAATCCTAATTACCCAAAGTTTGAATTGTTCAAACTTGAGTAAAGGAAACCATCTCTCTATTGGATAGAGAGATGGATGGCCATATAGGGTAGAGAGAGGCTTGAAATATTTAAACATATGTCTCTCTATTATCCTAATTATCTAAGTGAATAAAAATTGTTAGAAATTGAAAAAGTTTTAATTTCTTAGGTAAGCTACATTCACTAGGAAGCTAACTAAGTCAAAGAGATTTAATTCAATGAAATTCATTTATTTGAATTTTAATTCAAACATGACCAATTAGAAAGCCAAACATGTTTTATTTAATTATTAAATAAAATATGTTATTATCAAAATTAGTAAAAGGATTATTAATTGATATAATGTTAGAAAATATGATGATCTAATTCCCCCCTTAGTAGGTGTGTGGATCCCTAATTGTTGGAGATTATTTTTTGAATACATTCTTGTGACCTAGGGTTAGGTGATTATATATATCATCAACCTTTTTTCCTTCACCTAGTCATCTAAGCATATTGAGAGGGGAGAGAGCTCTTGTGACCATCACATTGAAAAAGAAAAATACCTTGAGCGTGCCATAAGGTTTTGAGAGAAAAACACAAGAGAAAAATAGTTTTCCCTTAGACATTGACACATCGTGAAATATTTGAGTAAAATGTATCTAGAACCTTTAACCCAATTAAAAAGTTACAAACACTCACATTCTTCTGTAAGGAAAGTACATAGCACACAACTGGTATAAATATATTGTTACCTTGTTGTTAAGGATATAAACTTTGTCTAATACCTAGATCAACTAAATCATATCGACTCTAACATGTCCTTTATCTTCCTAACCATATTCATCATCATTCCTGAAACATTATTAGAGACATTTCTCTTTATGTGCATGACATCAAGATTGTGTCATAACATAAGAGTTCTCTAATAAGGCAGTTGGAAGAAAATACTTTTTTTTCTCCAATTATAAGCAGCACCAGACCCATCCTTTTTTTGCTTTTAACCTTTCCCAGATATAATATTTCCCAAACTTTTTAATTAGACAAGTGCCTCTTCACCAGGTAACACATTGGATGCATGTTTAGTTTATATTTTTCCATCAAAAGCCCTTCTGTTTCAATGCCATGTATGATCAGTTGGCAAGAAACGACGGTGCCCCATACAAAAAATTTTATTTTACAAAGAAAGAAAGGAAGTATCTTTGTGGCAACAAGGACATGCAAACTTTCCTTTGGTCACCCAACTTGAGAGGTTCCCATAAGCAAGAAAATCATTGATTGTCCATAAAACAACGGCATGCAACCTGAAATTTGATTATGTGTGTGCAACATATGTCTCCACCCCAACCTCATAATTTTCTTAATTCCTTAATCATTGGTAGTAAAAATACATCAATGTCATTTCGTGGGCATTTAGGACCTGAAATTAGAACCGTCATCATAAAGTTTGGATGTTTCATACACATCAACAGGGGTAGATTATATGGTACGAGAACCATAGGCCAAATACTATAAGAAGAGCTCATATCCCTATATAGTTGGAACCTGTCACTTGCTAAACCTAACCTCACATTTCTAACATCAGCAGAAAATGATGAGTATTGTTCATCAAATAATTTCCAAGCAAGGGAGTATGCTAAATGTCTTAATACCCTATCATCAATGCGTTGCTCCCTATGCTACTTCATATATTTATTAGTTTCTTTGGCCATGTACATCCTTTGAAGCCTTAATTTTATAGAAAAATAGCGTAATATTGTGTGTGGCACTTTCTTGCCCTTATGCCTACTTGATTTCCATCTAGATAATTTACACTTTGGACATGATTGTGCATTGGCATGCTCCCTCCAATATAAAATACAATCATTCTTGCATGTATATAATTTTGTGTAATCAAGACCAAATCTCGAATAAGCTTCTTAGATTCATAGTAAGAATTGGGTACTAATGCTCCATTAGGAAGAACGTGTTTAGAGAATTTCAACAACATATCCATAGATTTGTCACTCCATTGATTAATACATTTTATATGGAGTAACCTTACAATAAAGGATAAACTTAACATCTTTTCACAATTTGAATAAAGATTTGTATTAGCATCTTTCAATAAATTGTAAAAATTTCCTGCATCTAGATTTGGTTCTTTAATGAAATAAGGATAATTCCACCTAGTATCCATGTTTATAAAGCCACATGCATCATGTACCATTCTAATAATATCATCCTCCACAACATTATTGTCTTCCTTAGATTCACTAACATTAGGACACTATGAAGTTATCTTTGGAGGTTCCCCATGGGAATCCCAAGTCTAATAAGTTTTCCAAAATCCACTTTCAATGAGATACTTCCTTATTGTTGCTCAGTTATTGTATTTTGTGTTTCTACGTCTATCACAAGGGGACCAAATTTTGTTATTCACCCCAAGTTGACTACAAAAGTCAAGAAAACCATATACTCCCCTTATATATATTTGATTAGCTCTATTCCTAATTTGTATACAACCTTTATCAACCATTATTCCCTATAATTATACAAACGATGAGATAGTTTCAACAACCATTATACATCAAAATGATATAAGAGAATGTCAAGAAAATACAATAAATTAAATTGAGTAAAAATAATTATAACTTTGTTTGGAAAGTTAGAGGAAAGAGAGAAAGAAATAAAACAAATTTGATAAGGTGGACTAGTTAAGGGGCTTACGAGATGATTAAGAAAATAAATTGATAAAATTTGAAGGTTTAACTTTGAAAAACAAGAATTAGGATGATTTGATCAGTTAAATTAAACTTCTAGTTCCTATAGGTAAAGCTCACCCAATTATTTTTTTCTCTCTTAACTTTAGGCTTCTATTTTATGCAAAATTCTAACACTTCATCATTACAGAAATCTAATTCTTTGGATTTGAATTTGGATTGATTATTATTATGATAAAGTGTCTTTAGTTGTATTTGTTTTTGGCATGTTGCTTACTGATTTGTACATCTAATCATGTCTTGTACACCAATATCCAGTAGGCCTTTCACAAACTCCCTTAATTTTTTTGACTCTAGAACCATGAGTAACATACCTTAATCATCATATGTATATAGTGTATTGCCCAAGCACTTAACAGATAATAGAAAACAATTGAAACTCATGTTGGACGAAATATGTCTTGTGCCAAATAATACTTCTCCCTCAAACTTCACTCTCTCTTAACTTAGTGTAATAATGTCTTTCTCCTGGCACAAAGTTATAGTAACCCTTTTATTAAGGTTTGACATAGGATGAAGAAAAAGGGAAGAAATTGAAGTTCACATATTTTCTTTCCCCCTTTTCCTCAAAGTGCATAATATTATCATTGTTTGATTTTATATTACTACTAATAAAATAATAATTATGGTGTATTAAGATAATAATTTATAGTAAAACCCTAAAAACAATTGCTAAAAAAGTCACAATTTATCAACAACACTGTAAAAATGAATTGCACAACATGCATTAGTTTCCTAAGTTTTCAACTATGGCTTAATACAATATCTATTAACTAATGGGGAGTTTAATTTACAAAATTTTCAATATGACTCAACTAAATTTTCTTGAGATGAAACAAAGGAATTTCAAGTTCACTTCCAAGGAAAAAGGGAGAATTTACTAAGAGTCTAAAATCAATGACAAAACTAGATAATAAATCCCTAAAATTGAAGACTAGAAACTAAAACCTCACTAATACAAGGTTCAAAGGTTGATGGTTTTACTTGGCACAACACTTAGCACCAAAACTAATCAAGAAGCTCAGCTTTTCAACAAAAGTGTTGTGCTACTAATGAGCCTCCTTATACTGATCTTCTAGAAATTTGAACTTTATTTAGCATAATGGCTAATATAAGAGACTCATCCCTTGATTTTCTAATAAATCTCAATACCACGAAACACACCCTATACCCCTCGGCAAATCACCCATTTGACAGAATGAGGAAATAAAATGGCATTTAAGGATTCCCACAACCAATTCCTAGTAGGGGACTCTAAATTAGGACTTAATGCTAAAATAGCTACTTGATGTTTCTGCTATTAGTTATGAGAAGAAGAAGGATAGTGATTTAGTAGGGTTTGCAAGGGAACCAAAAAAATTTGGGAACTAGATGAATGGCTCAGTGTAGACATAAATTAAGAAACAATACCTTCAAAGCTCGAAACCAGCAACGACGAGAGATGAAGACATGATTCCATGCTTAGTTGGGTGAGAGAAACACGAAGGCTAGGAGTAGAGTTCTCCTGAAGCTTCTTGGGTCTAAAGGAACTAACGAGAGAGAGAGAGAGGCAATTTCCTTATTTACTTCTTTTTATTTTATTTTTTTATTATCATATTATATTATATTATTTTATATCTTATTTTATTTTAGTGACAACTCTTTAATTTTATCACAAAATCATTGATTTCTCACTCCTTCCAATTTTCATAATCAACTTAATAAAAATTTTAACTTTTAGTGATGACATTTACATACATTTAGTGATGAGAAATGATGTTGTCACTAAACAGTTACCATTGTGTGAGGAGATTCAAATGCCGTTACAAAAACATGATGACAACTATTATTTAGTGACGATATCTACAAGTCGACATAGAAAACCTTGTTTTAGTGACTCATCAAAGTCATCACAAAAGGTTTTTAGTTATGACATCCTAATTGTAGTTACTAAATCATGACCTTTTAAACCTGCCAGACTTCATAAACAATTAGGGTACAAATTTTGACTTTTAGTGACAATTTTTGGATACCTTTTGTGATGACAAATGAATGTTGTCACTTAAAATTTTGAATTTTGTGATGCAATTAAAAGTCGTCACTAAAAAAGGCTGACAACTACATTCAGTGACGACATCTACAAGTCGTCACTAAAGACCTTATTTTAGTTATGACTAGTAAGTTCATCAAAGAAAAGTATAATCCAAATAAAAACTTTGAAAGTGGGTAAGTTGAGAAAACCTTTGGATAATAGGTATTAGATGCGTGAGAAGTTTCATGCATAGCATCATTTTGCATTAAAAGCTTGTTTTATTTCTATTTTTCTTGAAAGAAAGCCTTATTTCCTCTTTTAAGTTTCTTATGACTAAAAATGTGGAATTGTGTGAAAAATTGAACTGTTTGTTTTATTTCCTAAAATAGCTGTTATGAGTCATGTCCGAGATTGAGTGTTATCTCATGTCCATGTTCTCAGCCATGTTTCCTTGTCAATTAAGAGTTAATTAGGATTCTTTTTTTGCAAATTCCTAGTTTAGTATTATTGTTGATTTCTAAGGGAAAGGTCAACTGAATTAAGTTGCATATCCTATTTATTTGTACATATCTTTTTTCAATTAGATCAATGAGAATTACCAGTCTTTATTCCCAAAATTTAGCAACATCTGATCTTTCCATTTCTCTAAACCTAACCATTCATGGTCAAGTATGATATGGCCATAATCATAGCACTATCTTTGACGTCACCTCCAGTACATCCTCTTCCACTCTCAATGGCCATGGCATCTAACAGTCTCACTACCCCCATCACTAGACACAAATTGAATGGTCCCAATTAAATTTAGTGGGCCAAGTTTGTGTTGATGTTTATTTCTAGACAAACAAAGATGATTACATAACAGGGGCAACCAAACAAGCATGAAAGGAATATCCAACCTTTCGGACATGAAAATCTAAAAATAACATCGTAATGTCATGGCTTATCAATACAATAGACAATGAGATAGGACATAACTTTATTTTAGCTAAAGAAATCCGGGATGCAGCAAAGGAGACCTACTTTGATAGGGATAACATTGCAGCATTATTAGAGATTAAGAGTAATTTCCATGACTTACGCCAAGGTGATTCCTCTGTTACTCAATATTACAATGTCTTAACTCATTTATGGTAACAATTAGATGTTTTTTAAGAGATAACACATGACTGTTGAGAAGATTCTACTAAGTACAGGAAAATAGTAGAAAGAGACTGAGTGTCAAAGTTTCTATTAGGCATAAACAAAAATTTGGATGAAGTCTATGGAAGGGTATTTGGCATGAGGCATTTACCTTCAATTAGAGAAGCCTTGTCATAAGTAAGAAGAGAGGAAATAAGAAAGAAGCTGATGATGGGAGAATCAAGTACTTTCAACATCTCTACAAATGTAGAAAGCTTAGCTCTTACTACCCAAGGAGTGAACACTAGTGAAAATTATGCTCCAAAAGGGAGACCATGGTGTGACCATTGTTGCAAGCGTGGTCACAACAAAGAAGACTACTACAAAATCCACGGGAAACCCAGCAAACTTACACACGACAAGGAGACCCATGGTTTTATAGTTACTTCAAAATACAAACAAAATCCTAAAGCCTCCCTATTTAGTAAAGAACAAATTAACCTTTTGTAGAAAATGTTCAGTAACCTGTAATCTACATCCACTCCTTCCACTGTTAGCACTAGAATAATTGCTCAGAAAGGTAGTTTTCTAAGTGCTTTAAAGGTTAAAACTGAGGTAAAATGACTCAGGCACCTCTGATCACATGAATGGGAATGCATCATTATTTCATAGATATAGTATATTATGAGGAAAAATAGAGTATGAATAGCTGATGGCACACTCTCCTCTGTGACTGGTATTGGATCATTGATTATTTCCAAAACTATTACCTTGAAATCAATGCTATTTGTCCCCAACTTAACCTATAATTTTGTATTTATTAGCAAGCTTACTCGTGATATGAATTGTGTGTTAGGAATATGTTGCCTTAAAAAGCAAGTTTATTCCTAATCAAGTTCTAAATACATTTTTATAATTAAATAAAGAATTTCTTTATATAAACTTTCTATTCTAGCTATAACCTATATTCTAAAAGAACCAAGGTACGTTTGCATAAAAGTTATACAAATAAGATATGTATCTTTGGACAAATCTAAATGATCATTCACAGTTGTTGAATAAAGCTAGTCACTTTATTTAATAAAGGTTGCATTGTCTAGATTACCTCCATTGATGGAGTGAGATTCTCCTATAAGGGAATGATGAGTCTCAAATCATTGAAGTGGTAGACTTCAGGTATTAACACTGTTATATGAATATGAATCAAGTGATAAATCAAGTTCAAGTTAATACCGTTACTATAAACTTGAACTCACACCTAAGCACTTGATTATGGTTGAATCAAAATCTTGATGGAATATGGACTCGTGTTCATGTCCAGCATGGTCTTTGATATACTAAGAGCGGGATCGCTGTATCTCATTGGTTAAGACTCTATATGTTGGGATCATAGTTGAAGTGAACATCAAGGAACACATATCCAAGAAATGGAGTTCATAGTGAAAACATCACATCTAGTGATTTTAGGAAGATATGTAACAAAACCTAAGCTCAATGAATGATGAATTACCTACTCATCATTCCAAGATGTCTTTTAGATATGATCTAAAAGTATCTAGTTACTTATCAGATGAAATTTGATATTTGGGGACAAAATTGATATAAAGGGTAAAATGGTAATTTTACCTTGTGTCATTTGATGGCTATGAGAGTTCACAAATAATCAGTTTGCAAGTGGACAATCAAGATTAAATATTGACTTCTTATAACATTAGGTTTTTTAAGAGTGTAACCATGAATCTATGGTGGAATGATTTCATGATTAATAAACTTGGGTTGTCTTAATGAGATTAATATAATCTTAAGTTTATTGGAGCATGAAATTCCTATGTCCAAACAAATACCCCATCTAGCTTTGTAGAATTCAATTCACTTTTCGTTAGAAGAATAATTTTGATGAGATTTAATGATAGCATTTACTATTTTCGTAATTGTTTAATCAAGACAAAAGTTGTCTTAATTCAAACAAAACTTATGTTAGGACAAAAGTTGTCTTAATATTTTTGTATGTCTCAAAAGAGATAAAATTGTCTTAATTTTAGACAAATATTTTTAGGACAATAGTTGTCCTAAATGTGTTTGATAATGTAAGAAACACTTTTGTACTTACATTAATTGTCTTAATTAAAACAAAAATTGTTTTAATTAGACAAGGGAATTCAAGACAAAGGAATGTCCTAACTGTGACAAATGTTGTCTTAATTTAGACAACTGTTGTCCTTGAAATATTTTCAGCTAAGGTTATTTGGGAATAATATTTGAATTATTCAAATGAATTAATCCTAAGTAGTTAAAGACAAATAAAATTAATGTTTAATTATCCTATAGGAATTTTGGCTACGTAAGGATTAATTGTTTTAATCAAATTTAATTCTCCTTAAGTGATTAAAGTGAAACAAAATATTTTCATTATCCTATAGAGATTTCAGCCAAGCTACTATGGAGATAAAGTTTGAATTGTTCAAACAATTATCTTAAGTAGTTAAAAGTCTAAATGTAATAAGATAGGAATTAAAAAAAGTTTTAATTTTTAAGCATCCTAAATGCACTAAAGACTAAGTGGTCAAAGAGGTTAAAGTAGATAAAGATCTATTATTAGAATTTTAATTTCAAGCACATTGATCATTAACCAATTAGAAGGCACAAAGTTATTTTATTTAATTGGTAAACAAAATAATGTAATATCAAATTCATAATGAGATTATTAATTGATATAACAATTAGATAATATATTATCTATATGCTTCCTAAAGTGGTGTGAGAAGCTCTAAGAGTTTTAATTTTGTTAGTTTTTTAAATAAAACCTAATGACCAAGGTTAGGTTAGTATAAATATAACCTAACCTATCCCCTTTTAGCCAAAATCACATTGAGTGTGCCATGAGTTTTGAGAGAGAAAAACTTAAAAAAAAGTGAGTTTTATAGTGGTCTTCACGCCATACTGCAGTGGGAGCAAGGAAAAGCTTTCTAATTAAACAATCGAAAGCTATCATTTCATCTCTTCTTATTTTCTTCTACTAACCTATTTCATCGTAGGTTACTTGGGTTAGAAATTCTCAAAGATTAGGTGGCAAGTGTGGTTGGTCAAGAAGTGATCCCAATATCTAGTGACTTCAAAAGGCATACATTATTCCTAATTAGTTATGGTACTCGTGCATGTATGCTTTATGTGTTCTCTTTCTGCTGCGTTTTCTAGAAGCAAGTTGTGATTTTTTTTTTAAATCTATGCTTGTACCATTATCACATAGGACTTAATTATTAGATACAACAATTGGTATAAGATGATGGTTCACATGGCTTGTAAGTGAATGTTGCATGGTTGGCACCTAATTTTAATGTATCATTTTTCATTGATTAAATGATTCCCATGATGTTGTTGTTATTTAAATTTAATTTTGACCATATTAATGTCCTAGAGGTACTTTGAGATGTAACAAGAAGGGTGATCCCATATAATCATGTTTCCTTCTTCATTTATTTTGTTAATTTTAAATTACAAAATTATAGATGTAAGAGAGCTCACGGCCACCATCAAAAGCAACCATGGAGATTCAACTAGTATGTTGGAGAAGGTATGAAGTCTTGGCCAAGAATGGTAAGTTTGATGGAGAAATCGTCCCAAAAAGTCCATGAAATGGAGAATTACAAGGCTTAAAGGAAGCATGAGGATTATTGTAAATAATTAGAATAGGTTTTTCTTTTAGGATGGATATTAATATGGTTTAGTATTTTATTTAATGTTCATAATATGCGATATTATGTGATAATGTGTCGTCTAGGCTAGTAGGGGCCAATCAAGTTCACATGCTATGCATACATTGTTTTAATTTTTAAAAGCGTTTTAAAAAGGATAAAACACACACACACACACATATATATATGCAAAATTTAGCATCAATAAAAGGATGACTAATTAAACTTAATTTTCCCAACTAAATAAATTAGTAAGGAATTAATTAAGTCCATAATTGATTATTTAGATATAGGTATATAATTTCCACCTAAAGAATTGTAAGGAAATAGATTAGTCACCTAATAACTGAATAATCAATATAATCACCTAAGTCTCAAAACTAAAAGGCTTAGTATGGAAATGATTAGGAATAAAATTAATCTTAGTAAAGGTT
The DNA here is from genome assembly GCA_034509205.1 of Ceratonia siliqua. Lineage (NCBI taxonomy): Eukaryota > Viridiplantae > Streptophyta > Magnoliopsida > Fabales > Fabaceae > Ceratonia > Ceratonia siliqua. The sequence continues at coordinate 3,477 of JASKGM010024986.1, read as the reverse complement.
ACTAAAATTAAACCCAACTATAGAGTTTAGATGGGGAATAAACTTCATAATTAACCTAAGTGTTTCTAAAGTATGCATTTTAGAAAACTTGATAAGTCACCTTAGAGTAACAATAATAAAATTATTAAGTGGGAGAGGACACTAGTAATCTTAGAACCCACGACCTCCAATCGTTAGTTCATTGTCATGGGGTATATGTTACTCCCTATAGGTAGGCATACATTCAGATCATGACTGGATTGGATTTCCAAGGGCATAAGCCTACTTAGATGGAACATTAAGTGTAACTTCCTATAGAAGGGCGCTTAGTGGTACATCTAGGTGTGATGAAATGATTGGTTAACACACTCAACATCAATATATCAATATACTTCCTATAGTAGCTCTGTTGATAGATTAATGGGTTGAAATAAAGGCACTTCTTAACTATGCTAAGTATGAAGATACTTGGTAGTACAGTTAAGTGGGAAGATCCCATTTTACCTTGCAATAAGTTTTCATGGCCTATAGTTAGTTGCTTATTGAAAGAAGGTAAATGACCATCAACAAGTATTAATAAAAAACCTTATATGCTCATGCATACATGCTTCTTGTTTAAAGTCCACTTTATAGCTAGTAGCTTACATTTTAAAAATGTATTTGTTTTAGATGTATCCCTAAAAATAAACCCATTATCTATTATGCTTAACTAATGCATTTTAAACGGTGAGAACTATATGAAGTGGAAAAGGAACCTAAATTTCGTGCTAAAATATGATAAGATCACATTGGTTCTCTCTGAGCAAGTACTAAACCCTTTGACTCCCCACTTTACTAAAGAGGAAACTGAGTACCACAAAAGGTGGCATGATGCCAATAGGTTGGCTAAGTGCTACATACTAGCCTCAATAACCAATATGTTGAAATAGTAGCATGAAGGCATGGAACATACTACTAACATGATGTACCATTTACATGAGATGTTTAGTATAATGACTCGATCTACTAATGTGAGGGCAATCAATGTTTTCAAGGTAACAATAATACTTCATCTATTGATAAGCTTCAATTACCTATTGCTAAGAGGAAAGGTATTAGGTCATGTACCCAATATCCAATTGCTAATGTTGTGACAAATGAAAGGCTATCACCATCCTGCTAGGCATTTACCTTAAGTTTAACTAATATAGCTATCCCATAATGCATAGAAGAGGCCCAAAGACACCTTAACTGGAAGAAAGCTATTTAGGAAGATATTCGGGCCCTTGAGAAGAATGGTACTTGGGTTCTTACTGAAATTCCTAATGGAAAACGACCCATGGGATGTAAATGGGTATTGATTAATAAATACAAAGCATATAGGAGCATTAATAGGTATAAGGTTAGACTTTTGGCAAAAGGGTTCACCTAGATGTATGGTATTGACTATCAAGAAAACTTCACCCTTGTAAGTAAACTAAATACTGTCCAGGTTATACTATCCTTGTTTTCTAACTTGGGTTGTCCTCTACATCAACTAGATGTCAAGAACACTTTTCTTAAATGGTGACTTGGAAGATGAGGTTCACATGGAAATTTCCCTTGGTTTTGACGACTCTAGTAATAGTAATCAGGTTTACAGATTAAAACAATCCTTATATGGCCTTAAACAATCTCCTAGGGCCTAGTTTTAGTGATTCACTGTAACAGTGAAGAAACACAGGTATACCTAGGGAAAGCTGATCACACTTTATTCATAAAGCAATTAACAGAAGGTAAAACTACCATTCTTATTGTCTATATGGATGAAATTATCTTAACAAGTGATCATGAGGAAAAGATAATTTATTTGAAGAGTGTCTTGGCAAAAGAATTTGAGATCAAGGATTTGAGTCCTCTCAAGTACTTCCTTAGAATGGAAATAGCTAGATCCATAACTACCAAATATACACTTGACCTACTCAAAGAAACATGAATACTTGGTTGTAAACTAGTAGACACACCCATGGATCCCTTCAACAAACTTGGAAAAAAGGAGCTACATCAATGGATAAGGGACAATATCAATGTTAGTAGGCAAATTGATCTACTTGTCCCACACTAGACAAGATATCAACTTTCCCGTGAATGTTGCTAGCCAATTCATGAACAATCCAACAAAAATCATCTAGAAGCAATGTATAGAATATTGAGGTACCTTAAAAAGGCTCCTGGTAAAAGAATAATTTTCAAAAAGGTAATAACTGAGGTATAGAAGTCTACTCTAATGCTGATTGAGCAGGTTCTTTGACTGATAGAAGATATACTTCAAGCTATCGCACTTACATATAAGGAAACCTTGTGACTTGGAGAAGTAAAAAACAATCAATTGTGGCTAGGAATAGTGCTGAAGGAAAGTTTAGAGCTATGGCACATGAAATATATGACGACATGTGGTTAAAAGTACTACTTGAAGAATTGAAGATTCTTCCTAATGGGTTTATAAGAACGAAGTGTGACAATTAAGCTGCCATCAAGATTGTGAAGAATCCTATCCATCATGACATAACCAAACATATAAAGATTGACCAACACTTCATTAAAGAGAAGATAGATCAAGATATCTGTTGGAAATATATTGCCATGGAAAGCAAGTTTTATTTCTCAATATGATGTAAATACATTTCGATATTAATAAATAAAGAGTTTTTTTTATGTAAGCTTGATTTTCTAGTTATTAAGGTTCCTAGATTATAATAAACTAAGATACATTTGCATAAGTGTTATGCAAAAAAGGTGATATATATCTTTGGATGAATCTAAAACCATATTTACAGTCATTGAATATAGTTGGTCACTCTATTCAATTAAGATTATAGTATTTGGATTACCTCCACAAAAAGAATGAAATTTTTTTATAAGGAAATGGTGAATCTAAAATCATGGAAGCAGTAGACTTCAGGTAACGACACTATTAAATGAATTGGAATCAAAAGAGATATCAAGTTCAAGTTAATATCGTTACTTTGACCTTGAACTCACATATTGCATCTACTAGTGGTAGAACCAAAATCCTGGTAGATTATGGACTTGTGATCATGATTGTTGTGATCTTTTATATTTTATGGGCATGACCATTGTGTGACATTGGTCAAGACTGTCTATGTTGGAATTATAATGGGAATGAATATCCAGGAAATGGAGTTCGTAGCATTACATCACTTCTGGTGATTTCAAGAAGATAAATGACATGTCTGGACTAAGTGAAATGATGAATTAACTAATCATCATTTATAGATAATTATAGAAAAGTTCTAAAAAATCATCTGGTCACTAATCGGAAGAAATTTGAGACTAGAGGACAAAATTAACATAAGGGGTAAAACGATAATTTTACCCTTTGTCAATGGATGGCTACGAGAGTTCATAAATATTAGGTTTGAAAATTGGATAAATCAATGTTCAACATTGACTTCTCATAATTTTAGGAATTTTCAAGAGTGCAATCATGAGTCTTTGGTGAAATGACTTCATGATTAA